>MU673957.1:36071-83597 GCA_026770625.1 Nicotiana glauca | reverse complement strand
ATGGCACGGAATGACCCTTCGTGCAAATATCATCAAAACATGGCACGGAATGACCCTTCGTGCAAATATAATCAAAACATGGCACGTAATGACCCTTCGTGCATTATCACTCTTCCTCACCCAAACAGTAATCACAACCAAACGGGGCGAGAGGATAAAGAAATAATAAGAAATATCTCGGCAAGGGAAATACACAATTAAACAGCTAAATCCCGACAAAGGAGAAACCACAATAACTTTCACATCCCTGCAAGGGAGATAATCAATATACTCAAACCATCCCGGCAAGGGATTAATCATATTTCTTTCTATTTCCTTCATTTCTTACCCAATGGTCTTTTTATTGTTCGAGCCAACGCTCCAAAGTATTTACAATTCACAATCAATTCTCATACTCTTCACATTACATAGGATTTATCAATTAACATGGAAGAGTCACAACAATATCAGAATAAGTACAAACAAGGACCCACGGTCATCCCAGACACCGGTGTATAGATACTCGTCACCATGCCTATACACCGTACTCAACATTTAGCAATTAGCAAAATAACACCCTAATCGTATTCCCTCAAGCCAAAGTTAGATCAAACACTTACCTCGGTCCAAAGAATAGCAATCAATCCCCAAATACCGCCTTTCCTCTACAATCCGACTCCGAAACAATGATATCTAGGCACAATTAATTCAATAATATCAATAAGGGCTCAATGGCAACATCCCATAGCCTAGATATGAATTTCCTAGCATTCTTCCAAAAATACCAAAATTCTACATCGGGCCCACATGGTCCAAACACGAGGCTCGGACCAACACTCAATTACCCATAACCCCACGAGTTCAAATATGCAATTTGTTTTAAGATTCGTCCCCAAATTGAGGTTGAATCGCCCAAAATTCTCAAAACCCTAACTCTACCCAAAACCCCTAATTTCTACTTTGATTTCATGTTTTTAGGTCTAGGAATTCACTAATTAATGAAGAAAAATGAAGGAATTAGGGGGGGGGGGGATTACTTACCCAAGTGACCTTGAAGAAAAGAGGCTTCAATGGGGTCCTAAGGCTTGAAGGAGAAGGGAGCTTGTGAGAAAAAGTGAAGAATCCCGTATGCTACTGTTCTGTTTTAAAATAAATCACTGAAGGATTTAACCCCATGCGATCGCGACACAGGGGACGCGTTTGCGATGAAGAGGAACTTGGGGCATCGCGTTCGCGATGGGGAGATGCGAACGCGAAGAAGGAAAACTGGGGGGGTCCAGGCGCAGGCCTACGCGAATGCGGGGTTAGGACGCGAACGCGGTGAAGGGGGGAATAGAATTACGCGAACGCGGGAAGAGGGCCGCGAACGCGTAAGAGGGAAACGACAAAACACTGCAAACGCGAGCCTGAGGCCGCGTTCGCGAAGAACAAAATACCTGGGTAAAAATTGTAGAAAATATACTAACTTTCCTAAGTTCAAAAACACTCTGAACCACCTCCAAATCGCTCCCGAGCCCTCGGGGCTCCTTACCAAACATACACACTAACTCAATAACATCCTACTAACTTACTTGAGCGTTCAAATCACCAAAATAACATCAAAATCATTGAATCAAACCCCAAAATCATCATTTTTTCTTCTAACTTCATAAATTTCAAACTTTAGATATTTAGGTCCGAAACACGTCAAACGACGTCCGATTTCGACCAAACTTTACAGAAAACACTTACTGCATATATAAGACTTGTTTCGGGCGTCGGAACCAAAATACGAGCCCGATACCATAGTCTTTAAATCAATTTTCATTTCCATTTCCACACAGAAAAATTCTTTTCTCGGGCTCTAGACCTCGGATTTAGACTCCGGGCACATGCCCGAGTCCCATATTTTTCTACGGACTCTCTAGGACCGTCAAATCACAGGTCAGGGTCTGTTTACCAAAAATGTTGACCGAAGTCAACTTTAATCATTTTAAAACCATATTTTGAAAAAGTTTCACAGAATTTAACATGTAATCTTTCCGGCTACGCGTCCGGACTGCACATGCAAGTCGAGGCAACTAAAAGTAAGGTTTTCACGGCCTCGGAAGCATGGAAAAAGAGAGATATCCGGTGATGACCCTTTGGGTCGTCATAGAGCGACTCCGACATGTTGCTGAACGACTCAAAAGAAAGCAGCTCACCGTGGGATCTCGGTCAAGTATCAGGAACGTGCGCCGGACTGGTAGCTAGATGCACCAGCCTCAGATCATGTACATTTAAGTACAGAAGCGTAGTATGAGTACATAAATAATATATACCCTGTAAGTATCCAGTTTAACCTCGAAAAGGTAGTGACGAGGGGTCAACCTGACACTTGCTTGGGTCAATAATACTATAAGTTAAATATTACGCTAAACAAGGATGTCATGAATAAATAATAGTTAATAATAGGAGGTAATGGTTCTTTCATAAATAGTATTTCAATTTCCGACATTTCAATTAACAATCTATATTTCAAGTATTTCAAGTCATTTAAAGCAGTTCAAATCACAGAAGGTACTAAGCAAATAACATGCGCAAATAACGTCGAGGTCGTATGGCCCGATCTAACATAATCATAAAGTGTGCACTGTCGGAGGGTCGAATGGCGCGAACCTTAGATGCATCTATTATCCCGCTCGCGAATCATATATGCGACGCGATAAAATACAAATAAACACATCAAACAGTCAATCAAGAATTCATCAGGAAGGCAATTACACAAAGTAATGTTAATTTCTCTTTAGCGATCAAGAAAATGTTGTTTTAACTTCTTAGAAATTCATTTGCCAAGTTCGATATGATATACGCAATTCAAATTGACAACCAAGTTGCAAGTACGGCAAGTAAAGCATGCTTTTAGGTCCTAGACTATCGGACTTAAGCATAATAGTAGCTATACACGGAATCTCGACACCTCGTGCGTACGTAACCCCCACAAATATAAGCACATAACCAATTAGTTCACCTATGGGGATAATTCCCTATTACTAGGTTAGAAAAGAGACTTACCTTGCCCCGAAGCATACTTCTAAATTCAAGAATGCGCTCAAACACTCAAATCGGAGTTGAACGATCAAAAACTATTCTAAGGGGTAAGAACCAAAATACGAGTCCGATACCATAGTCTTTTAATAAATTTTCATTTCCATTTCCCTTAATAATTTTAGAAAAATAATTTCACAGAAAAATTCTTTTCTCGGGCTCTAGACCTCGGATTTCGACTCCGGGCTCATGATCGAGTCCCATATTTTTCTAAAGACCCTCCGGGACCGTCAAATCATGGGTCCGGGTCCGTTTACCAAAAATGTTGGCCGAAGTCAACTTTAATTATTTTAAAACCATATTTTGAAATTTTTCACAAAATTCAACATGTAATCTTTCCGGCTACGCGCCCGGACTGCACACGCAAGTCGAGGCAACTAAAAGTGAGGTTTTCAAGGCCTCAGAAGCACGGAAAAAAGAGTGAAATCCGGTGATGACCCTTTGGGTCGTCACAGAGCGACTCCAGCATGTTTTTGAACGACTCAGAAGAAAGCAGCTCACCGTGGGATCTCGGTCAAGTATCAGGAACGTGCGCCGGACTGGTAGCTAGATGCACCTGCCTCAGATCACGTACATTTAAGTACAGAAGCGTAGTATGAGTACATAAACAATATGTACCCTGTAAGTATCCAGTCTAACCTTAAAAAGGTAGTGACGAGGTTTCAACCTGACACTTACTAGGGTCAATAATAATATAAGTTAAATGTTACGCTAAACATGGATGTCATGAATAAATAACAGTTAATAACAGGAGGTAATGGTTCTTTCATAAATAGTATTTCAATTTCCGAACTTTCAATTAACAATCTATATTTCAAGGCATTTAAAGCAGTTCAAATCACAGAAGGTACTAAGCAAATAACATGCGCAAATAATGTCGAGGTCGTATGGCCCGATCTAACATAATCATAAAGTGTGCACTGTCGGAGGGTCGAATGGCGCGAACCTTAGATGCATATATTATCCCGCTCGCGAATCATATATGTGACGCGATAAAATACAAATAAACACATCAAACAGTCAATCAAGAATTCATCAGGAAGGCAATTACACAAAGTAATGTTAATTTCTCTTTAGCGGTCAAGAAAATGTTGTTTTAACTTCTTAGAAATTCATTTGCCAAGTTCGATATGATTTACGCAATTCAAATTGACAACCAAGTTGCAAGTACGGCAAGTAAAGCATGCTTTTAGGTCCTAGACTATCCGGACTTAAGCATAATAGTAGCTATACACGGAATTTCGATACCTCGTGCGTACGTAACCCCCACAAATATAAGCACATAACCAATTAATTCACCTACGGGGATAATTCCCTTGTACTAGGTTAGAAAAGAGACTTACCTTGCCCCGAAGCTTACTTCCAAATTCAAGAATGCGCTCAAACACTCAAATCAGAATTGAACGATCAAAAACTATTCTAATGGGATAAGAACTAGCTAATACATACTCAAGAGTTAATATTCTAGCTATTAAAGTAATTTTCCAACCCTAAATGCAAGGTTCCTAAAATTCATCCCCGGACCCACGTGGCCGGATTCCAAAAATATTTGAAGAAAGTTGTTACCAATAACCTAAGGATCAAGAATATATGATATTTACTTCATTCCATAACAAATTTCGTGGTTAATTCTTGTTTTTATCAAAACCCTAGGCTTTAATCTAATCCCATGATTTCCACTAATATTTACATGTTAATGTACCCAAAATCCAAGTATTTAACTCACATATAGTAGGAATTACTTACCTCCAAAAGCTTGGTGAAAATCCCCTCTCAATAGCTCTAAAATCGCCCAACTAATGAGTGGAAATGAGCCAAAAATGGCTAACTCCCACAATAAATGAAGGTCTCTGCCTTCAGTGATTTTCGCATTTGCGGTCTTGGGTTGCACTTGCGCCCACAACATCTGCGGAAAAGGGTTCCCTTTTGCGGAACTCCACTAGGTCGGCTGGGTCATATATGCGAAAAGACAATCGCTTCTGTGGAAAGGAGGTCGCTTCTGCGGTTTTTGGGCTGACCACCCATGGCTGCTTCTGCGGACTCGCACCTACGACTGGCCAATCGCATGTGTGGTTATCATAGATGCCTGGAGCTTCAGCTCCTTCTCATATTTTTAACTAAGCTCGAGCCTCGTGTAATTGACGCTCGGGGTCCCCGGGGCCTTGCCCGAACATACCTACAAGTTTGGAATGATAAAACGGACTCGCTCGAACCATCGAAATGCTCGAAACAATGCTAAATCTAATAATCACACCCTAAAACCAATTGAATCAAACTTATGAACTTTAAGTTATTTAATCTACTTCCAATGTGAACACGCTTATAATACTAGGATAGACACCAAATTTTGCGTGCTAGTATTAAATGACATTATGGAACTATTCCTGATCTCGGAATTCCATTCGGACCTCGATATCACAAAAACCTACTCCAAACCAAATTTAAAGAACTTCAAAATCCTTAAGGAATCAACTTTCACTATCCGACACCAAAACGCTCTCGGGTCATCCAAAACATGATCCAGACATACACCCAAGTCTAAAATCATCATACGAATCTATTGGAGCCTTCAAATCCTGATTCCGAGGTCGTTTACTCAAAATGTTGAGCGAAGTCAAACTTGGCCCTTTAAGCAAACCTTAAGGAACCAAGTGTTCCTATTTCAACCCAAACTTTTCCAAATCTTGAACCAACCATCCCCACAAGTCATAAATCAGTAAAATCAAGTACATAAAGTCTTATTTATAGGAACGAGGTTCTAGGAAGCAAAATAAACAGTCGGTCGTTACATTCTCCACCTCTTAAACAAATGTTCGTCCTTGAACAGGTTTAGATTCATACCCGAAGTGATAAATAAGTGTGGATATCTACTCTGTATGTCCTCTTCGGACTCCCAGGTCGCCTCCTCGACTGGTTGGACCCTCTACTAGACCTTTACCGCAGAAATCCTCTTGGATCTCAACTGGTGATCCTGTCTATCAACTATGGCAACTGGCTCATCCTCATAACCCAAGCTCTCATTTAGATGAATAGTGTTGAAGTCTAACACTTGCGGCAAGTCGGTGTGGTACCTCTAGAGCATAGATATGTGAAAAATTGGATGAACTCCTGATAGGCTGGGGAGTAAATCAAGCTCATAAGCAACCTCCCTAACTCGCCTCAACACCTCAAATGGATCTATAAACCTGGGGCTTAACTTGCCCTTCTTTCCGAATCTAATAATACCCTTCATTGGCGAGACTTTCAAGGGAACCTTCTCGCCGACTATAAATGATAAATACCGCACCTTCTGACCCGCATAACTCTTCTATCTGGACTGAGCTGTGCGGCGTCTTTCCTGAATCAACTTTACCTTATCCAAGGCATTTTCACCAAGTCAATACCGTACAATTTAGCCTCTCCGGGATCAAACCACCTGATAGGAGAACAACATCATCGACCATATAAAGCCTCAAATGGATCCATCTCGATGTTGGACTAATAACTGTTGTTGTAAGAAAACTCTGTCAAAGGCTAGAATTGATCCCAATATTCTCCAAAGTTAATCACACATGCTCTAAGCATGTCCTCCAGAATCTGAATGGTCCGCTCCGACTGCCCGTCGGTTGAAATATTGTGTTGAGCTCTATACAGGTCCCCAACTCACTCTGTATGACTCTCCAGAAATGGGAAGTGAACTGAGGGCCTCTATTTGATATGATGGAAACATGCATACCGTGCAACCGAACTATCTCTTGAATGTAGATCTGATCCAACCTCTCTGAAGTATAAGTGGTCACAATCGGAATGAAGTGTGCCGAGTTGGTCAACCTGTCGACAATGACCCAAATTGCATCAAACTTCCGCAAGGTCACGGCAACCCAACTACGAAGTCCATAGTAATGCGCTTCCACTTGCACTCAGGTATGGGCATCTGTTGAAGTAGGCCACCTGGCCTCTGGTGCTCATACTTAACTTGTTGTCAATTCAAGCACCTAGCCACATACTCAACTATGTCTTTCTTCATTCGCGCCACCAATAATGCTGCCTCAGGTTACAATACATCTTTGTAGCACCTGAATGAATATAATACCATTAAATGTGTGCCTCATCTCAGATCATTTCCCTCAAGCCATCGACATTAGGAACACATAGGAAATCCTAGAGTCACAAAACACCATCTTCGCCAATAGTAACCTCCTTGGCACTGCCCTCCTTGGCACTGCCCAGTACTGCTAAATGTCTCTCTAAGAATTGCTAAATGTAGATCATCGAAGTGCCAAGCCTTGATCTGCCCAATTAATATAGACAGAGCAACAACACATGCAAGGATGGGCTCTGAGATGTATAACCTCACAAGTATGTTAGCCAAGGATTGAGTGTCCAAATCTAGAGATCTCTCCTCCACTGAAATGTAAAACAAGCAACCCATGCTCTCTGCATTCCTGCTTAAGGCATCCATGACCATATTTGCCTTGCCCGGATGATAAAGAATAGTGATGTCATAATCCTTCAGTAACTCAAGTCATCTACACAACCTCAAATTGATATCCTTCTGCTTGAAAAAATGTTGTAAGCTGCGATGATTAGTATAAACCTCACATGACACCCTATACAGATAATGCCTCCATATCTTAAGATCATGAACAATCGATGCTAGCTCTAGGTTGTGCACATGGTAGTTCTTCACATGAATCTTCAGCTGACGTGAAGCATATGCAATAACTTACCCCTCATGTATCAATACACATCTCAAGCCAACGCGTGAAGCGTCGCAATATACCATATACATCCCTGAACTGGAAGAAAATATTAGAACTGGTCCTGTGGTCAAGGTTGTCTTGAGCTTTTGAAAGCTCGCCTCACAATCATCGGACTAACAGAAAAAAGTACTCTTATGGGTCAATCTAGTTAAAGGTGATGCAATTGATGAAAAACCCTGCACAAAACGGCGGTAATAACCTGTTAACCTCAGGAAACTCCTTTATCTTAGTCATTGAAGTAGGACGTGGCCAACCCTAAACTGCCTCAATCTTCTTAGGATCCACTTTAATACCCTCTCTTAATACAACATGCCCTAAGAATAATACTGACGCACGCCAAAACTCGTACTTGGAAAACTTAACATATAGCTTCTGCTCTCGCAATGTCTGGAGCACTACTCCCAAATGCTTCTTGTGCTCCCTCATGCTACGTGAGTAGATCAAGATGTCGCCAATGAAGAAAATAACAAAGGAATCAATATAAGACCTGAACACCATGTTCATCAAGTCTATAAAAGCCGATGGGGCATTAGTCAAGCCTAATGACATCACCAGAAACTCATAATGGCCATATCTAGTACGAAAAGCAGTCTTCGGGACATTTGAGTCCCGAATCTTCAGCTGATGATACCCTGATCTAAAGTAGATCTTAGAGAACACCCTAGCACCCTGCAACTGGTTGACCAAATCATCAATCTGTGGCAACGGGTACTTGTTCTTGTTGTTAACCTTGTTTAATTGGCGGTAATAAATGCACATCCGCATAGTCTCATCCTTCTTCTTTACAAACAACGCGGGTGCACCCCAAGGTGACATACTCGGTCTCACAAACCCCTTTACTAACAATTCCTCAAGTTGTTCCTTCAACTCTTTCGAATCTATATGGTACCGTGGGATAGATATAGGTTGGGTACCTAGAACCAAATCAATACAAAAATCAATATCACGATCCGGTGGCATGCTTGGAAGGTCAGAAGGGAACATATCAGCGAACTGCCTGACTACTAAAACTGAATCAATCATCGGAGACTCTACAGTGGTGTCCCAGACATAAGCTAGATAAGCCAAACATCCCTTTTTGACCATATATCGAGCCTTCAAAAATGAAATAACCCGACTAGATGTACTAACTGAGGAACCCTTCCACTCTAACCTTGGCAACTTTGGCATCGCTAAAGTAACAGTCTTGGCATGACAATCTAGGACGGCGTGATATGGGGATAACCAGTCCATGCCTAGGATGACCTCAAAGTCGGTCATATCTAGAAATAAGAGATATGCTCTAGTCTTAAAACCACATAGGACCGATAGATGCGATCCACAACCATAAAATCGCCCACAAGAGTGGAAATATGAACATAAGTACCCAAGGACTCACAAGGAACATCCATAAAATGAGCAAACAAAGATGATATATATGAATAGGTAGACCCTGGATCAAATAGCACTGAAGTTTCCATACCGCATACGAAAATAATACCTGTGATAAGGCATCTAAGGCCAATACATCTAGTTTGGCCGAAAAGGCATAGAATCTGGCTAGAGCGTTGGTTGGCTGACCTCCACCTAGCTGAACAGTAGCTGGCTTACCTCCCCCTACCTGGCCTCCACCTCTAGGATGGCCCTTACTAGTCTATCCTCTGCCTCTAGGTGGTCAAGCAACCAGTGTTAAAATCATGGACTACACTGCCTTGCCCTGAAGTCTGGGGAAGGCCCTCTTTATGTGACTCGAATCTCCACACTCGTAGAAACCTCACGGCACCATAGATTGTTGCCCTGAGGTCTAGCCCTGATGACCCGAATACCCACTAGAGGAATCCTGAATTGCTGGCGGGTGGTATGAACTCTCCGGTATAGCACTAGAATAGGAGCTGGAAGAACTTGGGACCTGAATACCCGCTGGAAGAACCCTGGATGGCTGGCGGGCGGTAAGAACTCTCGGTTATGGAGCTAAAATATGGGCACGCTGGAGCACCTTGAGGAGGTGGTGGTGCTGAATATGGGGGCCTACTAGGCTGACCCCTCTCAGACTGACCTCTGACCCTAGCCGGGGCGCCTCTAAACTCTCTAGAGAATTGAGCCCTCTTGTCTTGTTGCATCTACTCTCTACCTCTCAAATGGTAGCCCTCAATCCTTCGAGCAATCTCTACTACCAGCTGATGAGGAGTCCCGATCTCAACCTCTCAGGCCATGTTTGTCCTAATACATGAATGTAACCATGTAACAAACCTCCGCGCTCTCTCTGTATCAGTAGGAAGTATCATCAGTGCATGGCGCGACGACTCAGAAAACCTCACCTTATAGTCGGTCACTGACATCTGACCATTCTCAAACTGCTCAAACTGATACTGCAACTCTTCCCTCTCTGAGGGTGGAATATACCTATCCAAGAAAGTTTTGTGAGTTGTCCCCAAGTAATGGTAGGAGAACCCGTTGGCCTGCCAAGAACATAAGATTGCCACCGTCTACTACCCCTGCCCTCTAGCTGGAAAGTAGTGTAGTCAACCCCATGAGACTCCAATATTTCTTATGTTGTGCAGTCTGTCCCTGCACCTATCACATGATGCTCACCTCTGAAGAAGGAGGGTATAGCCTAGTCCATCTGTCCAATAACTTCTTTGGATCGCCGTTCGCAGCCGATTTGGGCTCGGGTACCACTGCGACAACTAGTTGAACCACTCATCTGCGGGTAGTGCACCCGGAGTCTGATACACTGCAGCTACATGAGCAGCAGTAGATGTGGCTAGGTCTACTGGAAATAAACCAGCCTGAGTAATCGAATCTATAAACCGTAGCATACGGCCAATGACCTCCTGAAAGCTCGGTGCTATCATGAAATATGTCGGGGTGGCTCTAATACGGGCGCCTCGCCCTGCTCCTCAATAATAGGATCGCCTGCTAGATCCATTGATGGTGCAACTGGGGCAGCTCTAGGATGCCCTCGTCCCCTCTACTGGCCTCTACCTCGACCTCTAGCAACGGGGGGAGTAGCTCCTTGATAACTAGGGATTTTGACACATTTTATACCCATTCTTGCTTATGCTTTGATCAAATATTCATACAAAATAGTCCCAAAAGGCTCACAAGTTATGCTTCATTGTAGGTTTGATAAACAAGTGACAAAATGTCAAAGATCGACTCAAAAGGAGTGGAACTTACACAAGTGCCAAAGACAAGTCAAGCTCAGGCAGAACAGGCCCAGTACTGTCGCACACCACTTTGTGCGGTCCGCACTAGGATACTCAGAGACGTCAAATTCAAGGCAAAGAGGCGGTGTGGCCGCACTAGGTTTTGTGCGAACCCACTAAAGGCAATACGGTCGTACTACCATTTTTTGCGGTCTGCAGATCCAAGATTCAGAGAAGCTGCAAAATGAAGTTTTCAAGCCAATGAGGTCCACAATCGGGTTTGTGCGGACTGCACTAGAGGCCTCCGCAGCCATAGTCCATTTTGTGCAGTCCGCGGAGCCCAAGTTCATAGAGTGAGATTTTTAAAGTCAAGAGCCCAGTGCGGACCGCGGTCCATTTTGTGCGGTCCGTACTAACCCCGTAGGGGCAATTTTGTCCAGATTTTTCAGCTTAGTATAAATAGATTCTTTTTTCATTTTTAGGGCATCAGATATTTTAGAACAGTAGATGCGCTCGTGGGAACGTCCCTTGTAGCCATTTTGGGAAATTTTATCTACTTTGCAACATTGAATCTTTATTTTTATCTTAGTAATTAATTAATATGAGTTTATCTTCATCTATTTCTTATTTTTTTTCTTTGAATATGAGTAGCTAGACCCATTAGCTAGGGTTGTGGCTCAACCCTAGTGTGGGTAATTGATGCGTCTTGTATTTTAGGACTACATTGATTATGGGTGTTTGATAATTGGGTCAATTTGGTGGTTAATTGTTGAATTAGTGGTTGCAAACACTAGTTTGTGTTTAGTTGACTAGGGTTCTTCTTGAGAAAGAGAGCCTAAGTCTCATAAATTAATCCAACAAGGAATTGAGGCGTACTCACGAGATTGATAGCCCTAATTAAAGGGTTAAACATCAAGAGGGTATTACTTGAACCGTAGTTGCTTGTGCAAATTTCGCATACCTAATTGGTCTTGAGAAAGTCAATTGGGCAAAATCACTTGAACCATCAAGAGGTGTAGAGTGGGTAAATCAGTGCAACGGTTATATCATACTCCCCAAATATGTCAAATATGCCTAAGATTCAAGTACCCGTCAATTGACCACCTAGGCGGAAGTCACTACCCTAGTGACTTTTAAACCTATTTGAACAACTCATAGCATTATAACTATTAGCATAATTTAGTTGCAATTACCATTTGTAGTTTGATAATAGTAGAATTAAACAAAAACCCCAAAAATGATTAGAAGTGTAATTCGTAACACATATGTAATCCTAAACTAAATATATACTCGATTCCAATTCTAGCTCTCTGTGGATTCGATCCCAACCCAAAATTAGGTAAAAGCTATTGTGACCCTTTCTTGCTACTTATTAGTAGTATAGAAGTGGTTGCGATCACTTTTTAGCGCTGTTGCCGGGGAGCTAACGGTTTTGGCTATCTATTTAGTTAGTTTTGTGTGTTGTTCTTCTTTCCTTCTTTGTTACTAATTTGTGTGTGTGAATACTTCAGGTACCAAATGGCTTTAAATGCTAATGACTCTCTTGGAAACGTGCTTGCAGGGGAGGAGGTTGATGATATTGGAGAGGAAGAGGTGCCTCATGTACCTCCTGGACCAAGACGAGGCCGTTAGGCCAATGTTAATGAAAATATTCCAGACCCTCCTCTGCCACCTCCAAGAGCGGTTCCTCGGGTGCTCCCAAACCAAGGCTTTGCAAGTGTTATTATCCTACCCAGAATTCGAGTGGGTAATTTTCAAATAACCAATGTGATGTTGACCTTACTTGAGCAGTGTGGCTATTTCACGGGCATTGCAAATCAAAATGCCTACAAATATCTCAAGGGGTTCGTGGATACATATTGGGGGAGCAAGCAGACAAATGTGTCCGAGGATGCTCTTAGGTTGAGGATTTTCGCATTCTCACTTTGGGGGAAAGCATTGGATTGGCTCGAGAGACTTCCCAACCATTCCATCACAACTTGGGATGAGTTGGCGGATAAGTTTATTGCTAAACTTTTCTCACCCGGGCATATGGCGGCACTTCGAGATGAGATATTGGCCTTCAAGCAAGAGCCTACAAAACCTTTGCATGAGATTTGGGAGCGGTATAGAATGATGGTTAAGGAATGCCCCAATAATGACATGACGGAGAATATGTTGCAACAAACTTTCTACTAGGGCATCCATACTACAAATCAATGCATAGTGAATTAACTTGCGATGGGTAATTTTATGAAATTGACATATGATGAAGCTTGTGTATTTCTTGATGAGATGGCGAATACATCCTCCGCATGGTAAAGTAGAGCCAATGTTACTCAAGGTGACCCTACGATTATTCATTTACATAAGGAATTACATGACCATGGGCAAGCTATAGTGGAGTTGACAACTACTATGAACTAATTGGCTAAGGCACAGTTCCAACAAGTCCAAAATCCTCGCCAAGTGAATGCCATGGAGGGTATTAATATGCTTGTCAACAAGAGAAGGCAAAGAAGGCAACAAAACCAAGGGAATTCTGAGCAATTTAATGATGATTGTGATGGGTTTCAAAATGATGTCTATGATGAGCAAAATGAAGAGGTACAATATGTGAACAATTTTCAAGGCCAATGGGGTAACTCTTCAAAACAACAACAGCGGAGACCTCAAGGAAATTAGGGCAATCAACAACAAAATAGTGGTAATTGGGGGAACAACAACCAAAATAACAACTGGGCAATCAGAACAACAATCAAGGCAACCAAGGCAATTGGAATGGTAATAAGTAATAACAACAATTGGGGCGGCAACAATAATCAAGGTGGATGGAATAATGGAAACCAAGAAAACGGGGGGGCAAGGCTTTAAAAGGCCACTAATGTACCAAAAACCGAACAATCCACCCCCATTTATTTCTTAAGGTCCTAGTTCTTCCAACAATGATATGGGTAGAATTGAAATGATGTTCGAACAAATAATGAAGAAGAATGCGGATTCGGATGCACAGTAGGCTTCCCACAATAGCTCTATCAGAAACTTGGAGATGCAATTAGGCCAAATCTCTCAGTCATTGAATACTCGCCCGAAGGGTGCTCTACAAAGTGATACGGTAGTGAACCCAAAGGGTGGGAACAATCATGTCATGGAGGTTACAACAAGAAGTGGGAAAGGCGGTGATGTGAATGCCTCGAAACAAAATCAAGTTATGGATGATGATGTTTAGTTGTAAGAAGATGAAGTTCCTTTGGTAGTTGAAGATGTGGTTGATGACAATGTGAACAATGAAGTGAGGATTGACATTAATGAGGTAGAGGTAGAAACTCAAGATGCCGTGAACCCATCTAGGAAACACGTGATTGACATGCCGGAGCCGGTTGTGCCTTTGCCAAGGCCACCTCCACCTTATCCTCAAAGGCTCGCAAAGCATAGAAATGATAATCAGTTCAAAAAGTTCATTGATATGATGAAGAGCTTGTCCATTAATGTGCCTTTGGTGGAGGCTCTTGAACAAATGTTGGGCTATGCAAAGTTCATGAAAGACTTGGTCACAAAGAAGCATTCTATGGATTGTGAAACTATAAAGATGACTCACCAAGTTAGTGCTATAGTGCATTCAATGGCCCCAAAGCTTGAGGATCCCGGTGCTTTCACCATTCCTTGCACCATTGGGAGTGTGGATTTTGCCAAAGCTTTATGTGATATAGGGGAAAGTATCAACTTGATGCCCAACTCAGTTTTCAAGACTTTGGGCATTGGGCCACCACGGCCAACTTCCATGAGATTGCAAATGGCGGATAGATCAATAAAGCGACCTTTGGGTATTGTTAATGATGTGCTTGTCCGGGTGGACAAATTTATCTTGCCAATGAATTTTATGATATTGGATTGCGAGGTGGACTATGAAGTCCCGATCATATTGGGGAGACCTTTCCTTGCTATGGGGAAAGCTCTAGTAGATGTGGAAGCAGTGGAACTCACTTTCAGGATGGGTGATGAAAAGGTAGCATTCCATGTGTGCAAGTCAATGAAGCAGCCCAGTTGTACCGAAGTGTGCTCATTTGTGGATCTAGTCACGACTGTGATAATTGATGATACAAGTGCTATGATTAATGTGGAGGACCCGTTGGAGGCTGTATTGTTAAATTTGGATGTCAATGATGATGCGGTCCTAGTGGAGTGCGTGAATGATTTACATGGAATGGGCTCTTATTCTTATGAGCCTAGGAAACTTTCTTTGGATCTTGAAAATAGAAAGACGCCTCCAACAAAGCCTTCAATTGAGGAACCCCCGATTTTGGAGTTGAAGCCATTACCTCCACACTTCAGGTATGAATTCTTAGGCCATAGTTCTACTTTACCAGTTATTCTTTTCTCGTGTCTTACTAACATGCAGGTAGACGCCACTTTGGTGGTGCTCAAAAAGAGAAAGAAAGCAATTGGATGGACTTTGGCCGACATTTGGGAAATAAGCCCCGCATTTTGCATGCACAAGATTATTTTGGAGGATGATGCAAAACCCTCCTTGGAACATCAAAGGAGGTTGAACGAAGCAATTCAATAAGTGGTGAAGAAAGAAGTGATAAAGTGGTTAGATGCAGGGGTTGTGTACCCTATTTCCGATAGCTCATGGACTTCTCCGGTGCAATGTGTGCTGAAGAAGGGTGGTATGACTGTGGTGGCAAATGACAACAATAAACTTATTCCCACTCGGACAATTACCAGATGAAGGGTATGCATGGATTAACTGAAGCTGAACAAGGTGACCCGCAAGGATCATTTCCTATTGTCATTTCTTGACCAAATGCTTGATCGCCTTGCGGGGGGTGCATTTTATTGCTTTTTGGATGGATATTCGGGATATAATCAAATTTTAATCGCTCTGGAGGATCAAGAGAAGACCATATTTACTTGTCTGTATGGCACCTTTGCTTTCTCTCGGATGCCGTTTGGGTTGTGTAATGCCCCGACGACATTCCAATGATGCATGATGGCTATTTTTACCGATATGGTGGAAGATATCTTGGAGGACTTTATGGATGATTTTAGTATGGTTGGTGATTCATTTGAAGAGTGTTTAGGAAATCTGGATAGAGTTTTGGCCCGTTGTGAATACACAAATATCGTTCTCAATTGGGAAAAATGCCACGTCATGGTTGAGGAGGGCATAATGTTGGGACACAAAATTTCAAAGCATGGGATTGAAGTTGGCAAAGCCAAGATATAGGTGATTTCAAGGCTTTCTCCCCCACTTCTGTCAAGGGGTGAGGAGTTTTCTTGGGCACGTGGGGTTTTACCGAAGGTTTATAAAAGATTTTTCAAAGGTGGTAAACCCCTTGTGCAAGCTTCTAGAAAAGGATGCCAAGTTTGTGTTTGATGAGGAATGCATGCAAGCATTTGAGCTTCTCAAGCTTAAGTTGACCACTACCCCTATCATTACCGTACCAAATTGGAGGTTGCCTTTCGAGTTCATGTGCGACGCAAGTGACGTTGCGGTTGTGGCTATTTTGGGTCAAAAAGTTAAGAAAATGTTTCATCTGGTGCACTATGCAAGCAAGACCATAAATGAGGCTCAAAGGAACTACACGGTTATCGAGAAAGAGTTATTGGCCATAGTGCTTGCAATGGAAAAGTTTTGGCCGTATCTTAATGAGGGCCAAGGTCACAGTGCACATCGATCATGCCGCCCTTAGGTACTTGATGACAAAGAAAGACTCCGAGGCAAGGTTGATGCGATGGGTGTTACTACTCCAAGAGTTTGATTTAGAAATTGTGGACCGGAAAGGTAAGTGAAAACCAAGTTGCGGACTATTTGTCCCGCTTGGAGGAGGAAGGAAGGTCGTGTGATGGCCTAGAGATCAATGATACATTCCCTGATGAGCAATTACTTTATGTGTCGATAAGTGATATGCCATGGTTTGCGGACATTGCTAATTTCCTTGTGACTAGCATCATCTTGTACGAGCTCTCTTCTAACTAAAGGAAGAAGCCCAAACGGGGTAGTCTGGAATTCTATTGGGACGAGCCATACTTGTTCAAGATTTGCACCGACGGAGTGATCCGGAGGTGTGTACCTGAGCAGGAGCAATTTAGCATCCTAGAGGCTTGTCATTCCTCCCCCTATGGTGGCCATCATGGTGGGGCGAGGGAGACTTCAAAAGTTCTGAGTTGTGGTTTTTATTGGCCAACCTTGTTCAAAGATACAAGTAATCTAGTAAAAAGGCATGATCAATGTCAACGAGCGGGCGGGATTTCCAAGAAAGATGAGATACCTCTAAACACAATTCTTGAAGTTGATATATTTGATGTATGGGGTACCAATTTTATGGGCCCCTTTGTAAGCTCGTGCAGAAACACTTACATTCTTGTAGTGGTTGATTATATCTCAAAATGGGTTAAGGTCGTGGCCTTGCCCAACAATGAAGCTATTAGTGTGGTGGCATTTCTGAAGAAGAGCATTTTCACAAGGTTTGGTACGCCTCGAGCAATTATTAGTGATAGAGTAATAGAGCTTTTAATGCCTTGCTTTCCAAGTATGATGTTAACCACAAAGTGTCTACGCCTTATCATCCTCAAGCAAGTGGCCAGGTTGAAGTGTCTAATAGGGAGATCAAGAACATTTTGTCCAAAACCGTTAATGCCAATAGGACCGATTGGTCTAAAAAGTTAGATGATGCTCTATGGGCTTACCAGACCGCTTACAAGACTCCAATTGGTATGTCGCCATACCGGTTGGTTCTTGGGAAAGCATGTCATTTACCAGTAGAGTTGGAGCATAAGGCCATGTGGGCATTGAAGAAGTTGAATCTTGAGTGGGACGTAGCTTCCAATCTTCTGGTAGAGCAACTCAATTCCCTGTATAAGGATAAAATGAAATACCTTCATGACAAGTATACTCTGGGAAAAGAGTTCAAGGTGGGAGATTTGGTGTTGTTATTCAACTCTCGGCTAAGGTTGTTCCCGGAAAAGCTCAAGTCAAAATGGAGTGGGCCGTATGAAGTAGTGTATGTGACCCATTTGGCGCTATTGATTTAAACAACAAAAATGGTAAGGTTTTTAGAGTAAATAGGTACCGGATTAGGCATTATCTTGGAAAAATTAATGACAGCCACGTGGTGGATCTTCTTCATTTCAAATGATGTAATGGTAAAATGCGACGTTAAATCAGGCGCTTCTTGGGAGGCAACCCATGTGTTTTTATTTTTGATCTTCTTTGATTTTTCTTTGTAGTATAGGATGATTTGGGCTAACTAGTTGTGAGATGTTACAGGGTTGTGTTAATGCAGTGCAAGACATAGTAAAAAAATGCACAGGTCTCTGAAGTTTCTAGTACGGCAATACTACATTTTGTGTGGACCACACTGGTGCAGGGTAAAATGATAACCTCTCTGGAGTTCCCACTAAGTCCGCACTACATTTTGTACGGTCCACGGTGGATCATTGCGGTCGCTGTCCATTTTATGTGGACCGCAATGGGTAGCCTGAGTGCACTTGAACAAAGCTATGCAGTGCGGACCGCGGTCCATTTTGTGCGGTTCGCACTGGTTGGTGAGACTGGGCCCCAGTCCCTTTTCTATAAATAGGGCTTGAGGGCCTTCGTTTACCCTTTTCGAACCCTTAAATATCAGACTAAGAAAAAAGCACTATTCATAGCTTTTTCTGCTTGTAATTAATTGTTGGAACTAATTAGCTTCATTTTATCTCATTAACTGTTAACATTATGCCCCTTTTTACTTGATTAATTTTGTTAGTTCCTTTTACTTCTTGTTTTTCTTGTCTTCTTTTCTCTGTCTCTGTATGTTTCTTCAATAGATTAGATTAGGTTAGTCAATTGTTAGTTTAAATAGACATAGTTAGTTAAAATCATTGGGTAATCATGTAAGGACACTACCTAGGTGGAAAAATTGGACCCAAAATCAAACTACATGGAACCCTAATTTAGTTCCACAACTCGGTACTCAGTATAGACCGCGGTCATTTTTGTGCGGTCCACGGTGTTCTAGTGAGGTCCGCAGTACCATTTTGTGTGGACATAACTGATAACCTACTGATTGTTGAACCTCAGGCAGTGCAGCCGCACTACATTTTGTGCGGACCGCACTAGCCCAGTGTGGCTGCGGTTGATTTTGTGCTGTCTGCACTGTCAGGGTACAGAGGATGGATTTCTGAACTCCACACCTGTACGGACCGTGGTTGATTTTATGTGGTCCGCACTGGCTCCAGTGCAGTCGCACTACCATTTTATGCGGTCCGCACTGGGGGGACTTCTGAGAACCTTCTATAATTTTTTCCCCTATTCTGCAACATTGATCTTAACTGCTTCTCTACTGATACAACTGATACTAACAAAGTCATTTAAATTGTGTTGCACACAATGGTTAAACAACAAGGAAAATGTTCAAAACAACCGGGCAGAGGTGAATCCTCCCGGGGTAGAAAGGGTAAGAAATGATAAAACTCGCTCCCCAAATTCGGCAAAATATAAGGAACCAAAGGAAAGTCATCAACGCTGCATACGGGGCCTGTGATCAGCCCGGGAGTGAGTACGAGCCCTCCCGGGACATTTCTTCAGACTCCGTGAAAGCATATGTTGAAGACTGGCCGAAGAGATTCAGATTGACAGACACCACTCCTCCACCATCACCCACTGCCCAAGCACCAACACATGTGATTTCGAGTCGTCTGAGGGCTCAGCAGCAAGTAGTGGGGAATACTTCACCTCTCCCGCAGCTTCTTTATCCAGAGAGGGTGGAAGAGGAGATGGGGAGGAAGTAGAGGGATATGAGGAATTGGAAGAAGGAGGAGAACCAAGGGTTGGGGTGTTGATAGAATGAGGAAGTCGGAGGTTTGGCGTGATAGATTTGTTAGTGAGGTGGCGTACCACAAATTTCGGGAGTGGTGGCTGGTGAGAAAGTTGATTTTGGAGAGGATAATCATTGATAGAGACCTAAAATCCCCACAACCCTAACGTGCAGAGAGTTTAGGATTAGAGTGGGCTGGGAGCGCTTCCTAAAAGAGTGTGTCGATGCGAACGAACACATGGTCAAAGAGTTTTACTGCAATGTAGCCCAAATCAAAAAGGGCTCCAAAGTTACCAAGGTTCGGAATCTGACAATGTTATTTGAAGGGAAGTACCTCAACGAATACCTTGGCCTCAATGAGGAGGATGAGACCCTGTGTCACACCTCTTTTTTTACACACCTACCCCGAAGGATAGTGTATAAGGGAGTTTTTCCATTTTAAGTGACATTATTCGAAATGAGATTATTTATTTATTTCAGAGTCGCCACTTGGGATACGCTTGGCTTTTGGTGTCCCAAGTCACTGGTTTATCTTGAATCTCAAATCGAGGAAATTTCGACTTCTCAATAGAAATTCTGAATAAAGAATTCTATTGACCCGGGGGAATGTGTTAGGCACCCCCGGATCCCGTAGTTCTAGCACGGTCGCTTAAACTATTATAAATGGCTAAAAATATGATTTTTACATGTCATCCTATAGTGCAATTTTAAAATTATTTACCGCTTTTAATTAAAAAAAGTTAAAAATTGAACGTCATTTAAAATACATTTTTGGATCACATCACATGAAATGCACTCGGATCCTCGACACATTTTATTCAATATTTTGGGATTTGGATTTGGGTTACATGAAATGCACACCCGAGTTTAGGAAGGTAAAATTATTAAAGAATGCGCCTAAAGCGATTAACGTATTATTAACTTTGCAGGAGGTCATGAAAATTCGCTAAATGGCGCGTCTCGAGTTCTAAATATTTTTAAAGAAGTAATTAAAGAGGGCCATGCAATTTGTATTTTTATTTGGCGCGACACACCTCAAATTATTTTAAGGATCATCCTAAAATGAACTATTATTTTCTATTAATGATTGTCTCTAAAGCAACTCAATTAATTAGCACTTTGAATTAATTATTATTAAAGGCATTCAAGAAAGTTCGGGCTTCAAGATCAGGTCCAAACTTAACAAGGGAATTTCCATTATTGAAGACCCTTAATTCAAGTTCGCTACTTAGCTTGGAAAGCCCCCCAAAGCCTACATTTTAAATTCCACCACAATTCCAATAATGTAATAAGAATTTTAGTCTGTTGGGCCTCGAAGTCAGCCCAAGAAGAAAGGAAGTTGTCTGATTTTATTTTAAAACTGTTTGTAAAGTTGTCTAAAGCCTGGGCCTTGGGGCAGGCCAGATAGACATCCAGCAGGACCCGAGACTCAAAATCGAGTCACATGGGCTCAGCTGGGTAAAATTAATCACAAGGCTCAAAGTGTTTGGCCTAGTATTATGCAGCTAGGCCATATTAGGCCCAGTGGTTATGAGCCCAAGTGATCCAGGCGGTAAGACTAATATCATAACATTAGAGACTTGGTTTCAATTCAAGGAACTTACTGCTAAACTAAATCAAATAAAAATAGGCCATACGACAGGAATAGGCATATTTCAGTTCAATCCAGACTTTATGCTCATATACATATATACTGATGCATCAACATGTTTGTATTCTGAAATTTTACTTTCTAAGATAAAATAAGATCCAGCTTTATTTAACATATTTTTAGAAGTGATTCCTGTACTGAGACAGAGAGGGAAGCTATTGAAGCTTTCAACTGCAAAAATCATATGAAAATCTAAAATTAGACATTTCCATGTAAGAGTCCACATATACAACCCATTATTGTTTATCCAAGGCTAGAATATATTAGTTTTAAACAAATTGAAGGCAGGAACATCAATGCCAACACATTATCACCATGCTAAAACAAACTATGTCAAGCCAAATATTATTATACTAGACTATTACTCTTCAGGAATTCTAAACGGGTGTTTAATCATGAAAAGTGTGAAGGAAAGTAGCTCCTCTTTCCATAAAAAAAAACTCAAACAAGTTACATCTTGTATGCTTGGGTAGTAGTTCCTAAAGGATCAAGGCATACCTGGAGAAATGAATAAGAGAAAGAAATGAGGATCAGCAGAGCAGAATCAACAATTAAAAACCAGCAGCAACACAACAGCAATAAGATCAATTTTAAAACCAAAATAGTATCACATCAGCCCAGGAGTGAATTACAGAGGAACAACACCAACAAACAACCAAAATAGACTTGATTGAACCAAAACAGACTCGAAATAAACCCCAGGAAACTTCTGAAACTTCAGCAACCAAACACACAAGGAATCTTCAGGTCATTTTCGTCCTTATCTAAGCTGGAAATTTGAATGAACAGCTAGAATTTGAAATTATTCTAAGAAACTTCAATGGAATAGTATTTTTGAAGTTTTTGTGTTATTTTTTTGGCTTTCAGAAGATCTAAGATCTAGAATGAGATCTTACACTCTCAGATTTCAAACTTTGTTTTTGAATTTGAATTTCAAATTTTCAGACCTCCAAAACTTGTGAAACAAGGCAATGGGTGTGCCCTTTTATAGCCAAAACTAGGGTTGCCTTCAGATTTCTATTTTACCCCCTAAGTCCCTCTTTTATTTCAGTTTTTAACTATTTAGTCCCTAAGATTTTGGCTTGTTTTCCAAGTTATATTACTAAGTTCCTGAAATTCTAACTAGAACCCTCTTCTAGAAGATTCTAGGGGGTTCCAGTTTTAGTTACTAAAAGATTCCCTAATTCGAAAGCCTATTATACCCCTGAATTGCCCCTAAAATTACTAACTTATGCCAAAACTAACCTAGCCCTTTTAAACTAAACCATGGTCAATTAACAAACCTGCAAATCATTCAACTATAACCAAATTCAATTATAACAAAACTCTTAAATCTGAATTAACTAACTGAACTACTACTATCTGTTATCAGTCAAACCAAAAACTAAGAAATGAACAAAATTACACAAAAAAATAGTATGAATAGATAAGAAAAGAAAAATCGAATACTGGCAAACAAAAGAAAAATCAAACAATAGGCAAAAGTACTAATCGAATTATCAAACTAAACTAATCAAACTAAGTAGTTAAAATAAAAAACAAAATTAAAGACTTAAAACATGTATTAACGAAAACTAAAACAGACAGGGAACAAACTCAAGAAGTAATCCTGGGTTCAAATCGGAACCCTAGCCTAAACCTAATGAAAAAAGGAGAAGAAAGAAACGAAAGGAAGACACTAGGACTTACCAACTAGGCTTGAATATTGACCTTCAAACTCGGATTTGATTTTTACTTGAATGACTACAAATATGACCCCTAAAATAATATTACATGTCTGTTCTTTAACAAAACAAACACATAATATCACTTTGGAATCATTTGAATACTCACAAACCCTTGAATCTGAAACTCCGACTTTGCCTAAACCCTAGATCTAAAATTCGAAAGTTTCAAACTGGATTTGAAGGGTTTTGGTTTGGGATTTGGGAGGGGGATCGAGGAGGCCATGAGGTGTGATTTTGAGGAAGATTGGGTTTGGCGCCGCCGTACACGGCGGAGGCGGCGCTAGGGTTTCGATTATTTGAGAAGACTGGGTGGGATTCGAGGGAAATTGATTACGGATTTGGAATGGGGATGGTGATAGGAACCTATGGTGTAAAATTTGGGGTGTTTGGTGGTCGGTCGCCACCGTGAGGTGATTTCCGGTGGCGATCTAGGGTGGTAGACAGCGAGGTTAGGGTTAGTCTTGTGATAGGTGAAAGAGACGAAAGGGGGAGGGTGTTCTGAGGGGGTAGGGTCCGTTCGGACATTTGTATATGTTTTGATCTAGGCTTCTTGACCGTCAGATCAAGAAACATAGACGGCCAGGATTAAATCTAACCCAAACGACGTCGTTTTGGGGTGAAGGGGACTGGACCGGACTGGGGGTGATTTTGGGATGCGTTTGAGTGATTTTGAACGGGTTCAGGGGTCCAAAGACTTGGTCTAGCCCAAAAATTGGGTACTTTATTTAAGACTTCTATTTCTTTTAATTTTCACCTCATTTTCTTTTCTTTTTCTCATTTTTAGATTTTTGTTAAATACAAAATTAAAACTAATATACTCGATTTAACTCCAAAACTAAACTAATTAATTTTCAAAAATTAACTAACTCTCAATTTTAAAAGAAAACTAGGACAAATGTGAAAATTAAAATTAAAAATGCAAAAAGAACCATTTTGTTATTTTCTTCCATTTTGTAATGTTAATTAACTAATAAAATATAAAATTGGGTCTTAAATACAAATGTACTATTTTTTGTATTTTTTATGAATTATTACGCACATACAAATAAAAATACACACAAAAATACGCAATTAAATCCTAAAAATCAAATAATAAAAGAAAAAATTCCTAATTTTAAGAATTCTATAGGAATAATTCAAGCGAGGCAAAAATTACATGCTCACAGCTGCCCTTCTTTGCTCAGAGACACGAAGGGTTTTCGGGCAAAGATAAATGAGCAATTATGAGAGATTTTTGCCTGCTTGGCATTCCATGAGAAGCATTTTTGAAAACAGTGTGACCGAACCCTACTTCAAAGGTTGCCTACATATCCTTGGCTATAAAGGAATCAGGTCAGTGTAGTTCTGGAAGTGTCGGTAGCTGGGACTACCAGGAGCTGTGATTTCACTGTTGTTGTTGCTGCTAATCCTTGCTGACCTCCTTATTACACCAAAAGGAAAATCAAAGCTAAGCTAGCTATGCCTGTCAACTATGAGTTACAAGATTCCTATCTATAAATCTCTTGAAGCTTGATCTTGAATCTTAGCTGATTTTACTGTGGACTCTGATCTGAATCTTGATGTTCGCCAGTTGTAGGTGTTGTTTCTTTCTGTAGCATTGGGTCTTAGCGGGATCGACGAAGCTTATGACTTCAATCAAATTTTGAGCAATTCTCACCTTTGTTTGCTTTAACATTTTGAATTCATTTCTTTTTGTTCTTTTCTTCTTTTCGTTATTTTGGATTGAGACTCATTCCATCGATCGTCTCGCACCCATGTGCCTCGGTGTTACACCTGCTTAAGACACCAAAACAAACAAACGAATAAAATTTTTCTGCCCCAGTTTTCACTAGGAAAATTTCGTGAGTTAGTTGTGACACATATCTAAGTGATAAAATCAGGATTGTGTATCCTTGGGAATGAAGCCAGTTTATGCTGGGAAATGGCCGGGTTATGCCGGAAAAGAAAAATGTCCTCGGGTTATGCCGAGGAGGTCCACGGGTTATGCCGGGATAAAAGAAAAAGGCCATTGGGTTATGCTAGGGCAGTCCACGGGATATGCCGGGATAAAAGAAAAGGGTCCTTGGGTTATGCCGGGGAGGTCCACGGGTTATGCCGGGATAAAGAAAAAGGTCCTTGGGTTATGCCAGGGAGGTCCGCGGGTTATGCCGGGATAAAAGAAAAAGGTCCTTGAGTTATGCCAGGGAGGTCCGCGGGTTATACCGGGATAGAAGAAAAAGGTCCTTGGCGAGGCCCGCGGGTTATGCCGGGATAGAAAAAAAGTCGTTAGGTTATGCCAGGAAGGTCCGCGGGTTATGCCGAGATAGAAAAAAAGGTCCTTGGGTTATGCAGGGAGGTCCGCGGGTTATGCCGGGATAGAAGAAAAAGGTTCTTGGGTTATGTCAGGGAGTTCCGCAGGTTATGCCGGGATAGAAGAAAAAGGTCCTTGGGTTATGCCAGAGAGGTCCGCGGGTTATACCGGGATAAAAGAAAAAGATCCTTGGGTTATGTCGGGGAGGTCCACAGGTTATTTCGAGATAAAGAAAAAGGTCCTTGGGTTATGCTAGGGAGGTTCGCGGGTTATGTCGGGATAAAAGAAAAAGGTCCTTGGTTTATGCCAGGGAGGTCCGCGGGTTATGTCGGGATAGAAGAAAAAGGTCCTTGGGTTATGCCAGGGAGGTCCGCGGGTTATGCCGGGATTGAAGAAAAAGGTCCTTGGGTTATGCTAGGGAGGTCCATGGGTTATGCCGGGATAAAAGAAAATAGGTCCTTGGGTTATGCCAGGGAGGTCCACGGGTTATGTCGGGATAAAGAAAAAGGGTCCTTGGGTTATGCCAGGGAGGTCCACGAGTTATGCAGGGATATCTAAGGAATGGAGCCCTATGCTACCATGATTTTTAGGGATTTTTCTTTTCCACTTCTCCCTTTTTTATTTAATAAAATGCATGAAAGAATTTGGGGAAACTTCCCTTTTTGGTCGGTTCCCTGCTGCAAAAGTTGTTTCAGCGCTTGCGCATTTCTTTTCCTTTTTGGTTGCACCTATATTTGCGTAGTTGCTTGGATTGCACCTATTTCAATTTTTTTCAAAAAAGAACAATTGTTAGTTTGAAACAGTAGTAGGTTTTGTGGCCTTGATCGTCTCAATTGCTTGATCCCGGCCCAGCTTCGGTTGAGATCTTTTACTGCTTGCTGGTTTTGAGGGTGAATCTCTTCTCAAACCGAAAGGACTTAACTTTTAGGATTTCATGATGACTCGCCCGCATGGGCTATGGCCTTTTCACTTTATTCTGTTCTTGGTACCTTTGTCTTTGACATTTTTTCCTTCCCAATGTCTTTGCTTTGAAAGCATCAACCATTATGCCCAGTTGGGATTGGCTTGACACACCCGCTGAGGCTAGGTACTTTCTTTTAGCTTTTGTTAGGCAAAGCCCTGTAAAAACCAGTCCTTCCAGCTTTTCTTTGTAAAGTTTTGGAATCAGAGTTAGACCGAAAGAGATTCAAGGAAAAATTAAACAGAGCAAGAGGATGAATTTAAATAGAAGCGTCCCTTTCGGGGGAAGAGAAGGCCTTATATGTGGGTGCATGCTGGCTTCAAATGGACATGACCTGCTTCTTGGACTGGATGCCTGACCCGCACAAACTTTCCAACTTCTCGTAGACCCATTGACCCATACTTCATAACCAGGGAACCTTGCCAGGACTCTTTCAATGATGGGAGGTGTCTTCTTTTCGGCCAACGGCGCCCTTTGCGGGTTTTCGCCAATCGACCTCTCTCATTTCTCTTCTCACTGTCGCCCGATAGTGCTCTTTACAATTTTTCACCAAACTAACTCTCTCATTTTCAATTTCTCTACTCACCGTCGCCTTATGGTGCCCAAAGGTTTTCACCGATAAGACTCTCTCATTTTATTTTCTCTCAATGTGGACTGTATCGAATTCCAACAATGATGTTTTTCACTTCCCACGCCTTTGCCAATTGATCGGAAGGACTTGGACAAGGTTTCTGGGTAAAAGAATCTTGGACAGAATTACAACTTTGGAACCATTTTGGTGGGCCCATGGGCGAGCCATTATATCATCTACTCGAGTTTCACATTTTAGGGGGAATCGGGATTTTTGTTTTGGTGTGACTGAACCCCAGAGAGAGGCTGCCGACGTATCCTTTTGGAATCAAGTCGAACGTAGTTCAGGGAAAACATTTGTTTTTGTTTTGTTTTTGTTTTGTTTTTGTTTTGTTTTTATTTTGTTTTTGTTTTTGTTTTTCTCTCTTTCTTTCTTTTTTCATCTTTTTTTTTGATAGTACTTTCGGGTTCCAAAGAGGGTAGCCAAAGAAGAGTAACCGACTCAAATGGATTTGCGAAGGGTTGATAGTGTTTGGATAGCGGGAAAGAAAGCCTTCGTCATCTCCATTGCACAAAAGTCATCACCGTCGGAGATTAGACATAATACCTTTTTATTGCATCCGAATTGATAGTTGTTTCGGGATCATTTCCTTCGATGTCTCCTAGATACAACATTCCTCTTGGCAATATCTTTCTGATAATGTACGGACCCTTCCAATTAGGAGCAAATTTTCCTTTTGCTTCCTGATGATGGCGAAGAATGCGTCTTAGCACGAGTTGTCCCACTTCGAAATTCATGGGACACACTTTCTTGTTATAAGCGCGGGCTATTCTTTGTTGGTACAACTGCCTGTGACAAACCGCGGCTATTCGTTTTTCATCAATTAAGGACAACTGTTCCAGCCGAGTCTTGACCCACTCACTATTCTCAATTTCTGCTTCAACGATTATCCGGAGTGAAGGGATTTCTACCTCTGCAGGTATAACAGCCTCAGTTCCATAGACCAACAAGTATGGGGTTGCTCCTACCGATGTGCACACCGTGGTGCGATATTCAAGTAATGCAAAAGGCAGCTTTTTATGCCATTGTCTGGAGCTTTGAATCATCTTTCTCAGGATCTTCTTGATGTTCTTGTTTTCTTCTTCGACGACGCCATTGGCTTTGGGCCGATAAGGAGTGGAATTTCTATGTGTTATTTTGAATTGTTCGCATACTTCTTCCATCAAACGACTATTTAGGTTGGCAGCATTGTCTGTGATGATAGTTGCAAGAATGCCGAAGCAGAAAATAAGATTAGAGTGTACAAAATCTACCACAGCTTACTTGGTGGCTGACTTAAGAGTGATGGCTTCAACCCACTTTGTGAAGTAGTCAATAGCAACCAGTATGAATTTATGTCCATTTGAGGCTTTCGGCTCGATTGGCCCAATAACGTCCATGCCCCAAGCAACAAATGGCCAAGGTGCTGACATAGGATACAGTTTTGTTGGAGGTGCATGAATCAAATCACCGCGCACCTAACACTGATGGCATTTTCGGAAAAAACTGAAGCAGTCCTTCTCCATAGTTATCCAATAATATCCTGCCCGAAGAATTTTCTTTGCCAAAACATACCCATTCATATGAGGTCCGCACATTCCTGCGTGTACCTCGTGCATAATTCTTCTGGTTTCCTCGGCGTCAACACATCTCAATAAGTTGAGGCCCGGGGTCCTCTTATACAAGACATCACCACTCAGGAAGAAACCACACGCATGATGTCTGATGGTTCTCTTTTGATCTCCAGTAGCTTGCTCAGGGTATTCTTGCGTTTTAAAAAACCTTTTAATGTCGTGGTACCATGGCTGGATGGTTGGTTCTGCCTTAATCGTGTTACAATAACCATGCCTTTCCTCGATTTGGATCTCCAAAGGATCAATATGGGCATTGCCTGGGTAAGGCAACATCGAAGCCAGAGTGGCAAGTGCATCAGCTAATTCATCGTGACACTGAGGGATGTACCTGAATTCTATCGACTTGAACCGTTTGCTGAGATCTTCCACATGTTGCCGATAGGGAATGAGCTTAACATCTCGGGTCTCCCACTCTCCCTGGGTTTGCCGGATAATCAGATCGGAATCCCCCATGATCGATAACTGTTTAACATCTTGGTCAATCGTCATGTCCATGCCCATGATGCAGGCTTCATACTCAGCAGTATTGTTCATGCAGAAGAACCGACGCCTGGCTGTAGCCGGGTAGTGTTGACCAGCCGGTGAGATCAAGATTGCCCAATTTCCACACCTCTGGCATTTAGTGCTCCATCAAAGAACATTTTCCACACGTGAGTGTCTTCAAAGATTGCTTCTATTGAATTTACCTCTTCATCTGGGAAGTAAGTGCTCAATGGTTGGTATTCTTCGTCAACCGGATTTTCAGCTAGATGATCTGCCAACGCCTGAGCTTTCATCGTCGTGCGAGTGACATAGACTATGTCAAACTCAGTGAGTAGAATCTACCATTTTGCTAACCTCCCTGTGGGCATTGGTTTCTGGAATATGTACTTTAATGGATCCAACCTGGTTATGAGGTAAGTGGTGTAAGCTTGCAGATAATGTCTTAGCTTCTGAGCGACCCAAGTCAAGGCGCATCATGTTCTTTCCAATAGAGTATATTTTTCTTCATAACTGGTGAACTTCTCACTCAAGTAGTAGATTGCATGTTCTTTCTTCCCAATTACATCGTGTTGCCCGAGGACACAACCAAAAGAATTCTCCAAGACCGTCAGATATAAGAAAAGAGGTCTCCCTGGATCCGGTGGGATCAAGACTGGAGGATTTGACAAATATTCTTTGATTTTGTCAAAGGCTTCTTGACATTCATTCGTCCACTTGACTGTTGCATCTTTCTTCAAGAACTTGGCTCACATGTGGAAGTCAGTTGAGAAATGAACAAGCTGGTATAGTTTAATCTGCCCAACAAACTCATTACATCCTTCTTAGTTCTTGGAGGAGGCAAATCCCGGATAGACTTTATCTTTGTTGGGTCTAACTCGATACCTCTCCTGCTGACTATGAAGCCCAGAAGTTTGCCCGACGGAACTCCAAATGCACATTTAGCCGGGTTCAGCTTCAAATCATACTTGCGTAACCGCTCGAAGAACTTTCTCAAATCTCGAGCGTGGTCATCCTGAGTTCAGGACTTGATGATTACGTCATCCACATACACCTCTATCTCCCGATGCATCATATCATGGAAGATGGCGGTCATAGCCCTCATATAGGTTGCCCCGACATTCTTCAGACCAAATGGCATAACCCGGTAACAGTATGCACCCCAGGGTGTGGTGAAGGCCATTTTCTCTGCGTCTTCCTCATCCATCAACACCCGGTGATATCCTGCGTAGCAATCCACAAAAATTGTATTTCATGCTTGGCGCAGTTATCAACAAGGATGTGGATGTTGGGCAAAGGGAAATTGTCTTTGGGACTTGCCTTGTTCAAATCTCTGTAGTCCACACACACCCGGGTCTTCCCATATTTTTTGGAATTGGGACTACATTGGCCAACCATGTAGTGTACCGAACTACTCGAATTACCCCTGCTTTCAACTGTTTTGTGATTTCTTCTTTGATCTTATCATTGATGTCAGTTTTAAACATTCTTTGTTTTTGCTGGACCGGAGGGCAATCAAGGTTAGTTGACAACTTATGCACCACTAGATCAATACTCAGCCCTGGCATGTCGTCATACGACTAAGCAAACACACATTTAAACTCAAACATGAGTTGGATTATTGCATCTCGGGTTTTCTTATCTGTGTGAATGCTTATTTTGGTTTTCCGGATTTCCTCAGAAGTTCCCAAGTTAACCGGCTTAGTGTCATTCAAATTTGGCTTAGGTTTGTTTTCAAATTGTTCCAGTTCTCGATTTATTTCCCTAAACGCCTCTTCTTCATCATATTCTGGTTCTTGGTTCATTATTTCACAATTAGACAGCGTGTTTGGATCTGGGCATGAAGTCCGCAAGCATGTCATATTATTTAAAGCCGTATTATTATAACTAAAATAAAGAAGAAAAAAAGAGAAAAAAAATAAAGAAAATCAGAAAGAATAAAGAGAAAAACGATGAAATATTGATTTAATTTCTTGGAATTAGGAAGATAACAGGGTTTACATTGGGAATTTAAAGACAAGAAACTAAAAGAAACATCCGAGTTACACCCTGGAATAACTCGGGATGCAGAAAAAGTAGCAGGACAGGTCTACCGGGACTCCTGCCTGATCGGAAATGACGTAGCCTTCCAGTTTTGAAGCTTGGCGCTTGGTCCCATGTATAATACCTCTGCAGTGCTAGTGCCCTCTCCCGGTTGAACCATGTGGGTTTCGTAGAGTACTTTTCTCATTGCCCCATATATTTCCTCAATTTCTTCAGCCGCGAAAACCTCATCGTCTTCCCCTTCGCTGTACTTCGGCTTGACAAAGATTTCATACAAATGTGGCAATGGTTGTGGTAAGACCCATCCTTCCTTCTTTCTCTTATCTGCCCACTTTACATCTTCTGGGGTAGAATGGAAACATATCCCGAAGAACTTTTCGGTCGTAGGCAAAATCACCAGCTCAGATATTCCTTGCAGAGATTTTCCAAGTCCCTTTCCTGGATTGAAACCATGTCTGATCATTTCCTTGGCCACCATAATCGAGGCATTGGATAGGAAAGGTTGAGGGTAAGGGTTTACTTATTCATGTTGATCTGCCACCACAACTTCAAATGCTTGGTAGACTATGTCCTCACTACCCTCCCTGGCTTCTAGGCATGGGACAGATGGGTCCCGATAGATTGACTATTCATCTTCTGTATGGACCACAATTTCCTGATCTTCATATTCAAATGTTACCATTTGGTGAATGGTAGAAGGTACAGCTCCAGCGGCATGGATCCAAGGCCTTCCTATAAGAAAATTATAGGATGTATCCATCCAACACTTGGAATGTCATCTCGAAGTCCACCGGGCCAACGATTAAGATTAGGTCAATTTCCCTGATGGTATCTCTCTTGATGCCGTCAAAGGATCTCACACAGACACTATTGGGACGAATTCTTCCAGTCTCGATTTCCATGCGTTGCAGTGTGGAGAGTGGGAAAATGTCAACACCCGAGCCTCCGTCTACCATGACTCGCTTTACATAATATCCCTCACACTTGACAGTCAAGTGCAAGGCCTTGTTGTGAGCAGCTCCCTCTGGAGGCAAGTCATTTTTGCTGAATGAGATTTGATTGACGGCAAAGAACCTTTCCGCCATTCTTTCAAGTTGTTCCACCAAAGTTTCAACTAGCACGTAGGCTTCATTCAGAGTTTTCATTAACACCTTTTGATGCTCAGGGGACTTCAACAGTAATGATAGGAAAGACACTTGTTCGGGACATTTTCGCAACTGATCAACAATCTCATAGTCGGCCATTTTCATCTTTTGAAAGAAAACTTCTGCTTCCTCAGCACTCACATATTTCTTAGGCGGGAAACGCCTTTTGGTAGCATTGTTTACCTCTTCTATGTTTGAGTACTTTTTAGCGGTAACATTTTCTAGAAGCTCTCCCAAGATCACTTTTCCTTTATATGTAACCACCGTCTGATGATAATTCCACAACACTGCAGCAGGGTTGGTCATAGGCTTCTGTGGTACACGTCCAATAACCACTGGCTCACTCAGCCGAGGTGGTTTGATAGTCCCCCATACCACATAGGCTTGCTTGGGTACGTACACTTGTATTCCCTTTTCCACTTCCAATTTCTTTGGAGGGCTCACAATAAGCTTCTTTTCTTGACAGCTTAGCGGGACATAGAGAATTCCATCCTTGGGAGGTATCGCTTATGTTCTGGTTTCAGCTTTCCTTTTTGGCTACGTCTTGGTGACTTTGTTTTTCTTATCCCCTTTATCTTGCCTTGGGGCAACCCCTGGCTTTCTTTCTGTGTCAGTAATAGCAATGATGGCCTTTAATGCCGGATCAAATTCTTTATCCTCACAGATCATCCCAATCATAGGCCCATTATTGTAGGCTGGCAAAGGATTGTTGGTCACATTTGGACCTTCTCGTCCCTTATAACTATCTTTCCTTTCTCTATCAAGTCTTCCACGGCTCTTTTTAACGTCCAACAGTTTTCTGTATCATGACCCTTAGCTCCTGAGTGATAAGCACATCGCACGCCCCGCTGATAGGAGGGTGATTCTGGGTTTTACCTGTTTGGAAGTATGGGCTGCAGCAAATTCATTTGAACAAGCTTCGGGAACAGACTGGAGTAGGGTTCATCGATTGGTGTAAAATTTGGTCTCCTAGGTGGTTCCCGATGACGGAAGTTATTCTACGAAGGTCGAGGATTATAGTGGTTCTGGTGGGGAGGCTAATTTCTTGGGAATTGAGTTTGATTTCTAGTAGCATGTGGTTGCGACCGGGCAAAGGGTTGAGCGTTCATGACCGCATAAGGTGGAAAAGCATAAGCCATATGATAATGAGGGTAGTAATGTTGAGGGATTCTTTCAGAAAACATGGGTCTGAGAGCACGGTGTCTTCTTGCCCCTGATTCTGCCATAGACGTTTCTTCTTTCTTCTTTCCTTTAGCCATTCCTCCAGACCGACCTTGAATGGCTTGGGAGGTTGCTCTGATGGCTGACTGGATCAAGATTCTACCCATTTTCAAGCCATTCTCCACCATCTCGTCGATCTTAATTTCCTCTGCAAAAGGTTTGCCCATAACTGACATCATGTTCTGGAAGTAATCGGCTTTCTATACCTAAAGAAATACGGTGACCATTTCCACTTCATCCATGGAAGGTTTTACCCTTGATGCATATTCGCCATTGAGTTCCTGTCTGGTGCAATGTCTATGTTGTACTAAAATTGTCGAACAAAATCTCTAGCAAGATCGTCCCAAATGTGCCATCGAGATATGTCTTGATCCATATACCTTTCTGAAGTTAGGCCTACCAAACTTTCTCTGAAGTAAGCCATTAACAACTCCTCTTTTCCACCAGCCACACACAATTGGTTGCAATACTTTTTAAGGTGAGCAATAGGATCGCCATGCCCATCATATTTCTCAAACTTCAGCGTTTTGAATCCCATTGGCAGGTGCACGTGAGGGAACATGCACAGATCATTATAAGAAACACTCTTCTGCCCACTTCGACCTTGCATATTTTTAAAACTCTGTTCTAAACTCCTCATTCTTTTTGCCATCTCATCCTGCTCATGCATTTTAGGAGTTTTGTATTATCCAGGTGTAAGCTCAAATGGGGGTGATTGGGAGTAAGTGTATGTGGGATATTGAGGAGGATCCGCTTGAAAAATAGGATTTTGGAAAGTGAAGGTCGAGGGATCAATAGCAGGCCTAGGTAGCGAAGGTTGTGTTGTAGCGGAGCATGGTGGAGCGGTAAAAATATTGGGAGCTACTCCTGATGTGAAGACCTGGGGCGTACCTCATAAGGTGTTCCTATAAAGTGAGCAGACATGGTGGGCTGTCCCAATGGGGTATTCGGATGACTGATGGGGATGTTAGAAGTACCCCCCAGATCTCGGGAACAACTTAGGAAAGCCAGAGATAGCATTTGAAGGCTTTCTTCTGTTAGTCCATGCATCCCACATCTCCATAACTCAGAGACGTAATATCCAGTTTTCTTCAGCTGTGGCAGACTCGGAGGTCGGGATCCCTGAGATGGGGCTATATTCGGTGGTGAGAACTGGTGGTAAAGTCATTTCAGATGACATTTCTATACTTCCTTTTGATCTGGTAAAATACTGATGCAATGCTAGTTTACCAAAAAAACAACCTCCGTTTCTAAAAACCTAAGCTGGAGATTGACAGCAACAATGGTTAGTTTGAGACAAGTAACAGATAGATAATCTCACATTGGGGTATGATGCACCTATACAGTTAAATGAGTGTTTACATATTTGCAGCGGTTGCATGCGTCATCCCGTCTTTTCATCCCGTTTCTTTTCTTTTGATTTGTTTTTCCTTGGTTTTCTAGTTTTCTCTCATTTTGATTTTTCTTTCCTCTCCATTTTTATTTTCTTTATGGCCTTTCTATTTTGTGTTTCTTTTCCACTCTTATTTGTCCTTTTATTTCCTTCCCCCGTATTTTCTTTTTTCTTAGGGTTACGATCGAATCTTATGGAGATTGCCTACGTATCATGACCCCGCATGAATCAGACCAAGTGTAGTTCATGCAAATAAATGCAAAAATAAGGAAATTATTTTTGGGATTTTTCAATTTTTCATTAATAAAACTTTGATTACAAAGATACTAGACTATTTGTTTTTTTTTAAGGGAAAATTACAAAACAGAATAACAAAATAAAGACTCGATAACTGGGAATACATTAAAGCTTCAAATCCTGGGGCCCGCGGGGCGTCATTCGGCATAGCCACGGGCCTACGTGCAAGACCCCCTTGTAACTGCTCCAAATCATTCATAACTTGCCGAACAAACATCATCACTATAGCGAAGAAAGTAGTGCGACTCATTCTTTCGCCTGCCTGACATTTCATGACAATATAATTCGCAATGGCTCTAATTCATTCTCTAATCCGGCCATTTTCCTGAATTAGTCGGCTTATCTGCTGGTTGCGGGCCTCTAGCACTTGGGAGTCATGGAAGTGATGGTCTTGTAACAACTTCATTTCCTTCTCCATCTTGGCCATTAGCCTATAGCAATGTTCCCTCTCAGCCTGAAATTCTTTATCCCGCTGGGCTGCCTCGTCATTAAGGGTATTCACTTTTCTTTTCAGATTAGTAATAGTTCCCTCATAATTTCTTTTCATTTGTTGCACAAACTAGGCCTTTTCCTCTGTCTTCTTTGCCCACTATGTTCGGAGTTTTGCTATATTCCCTCCAGATTTCTCTAACTCTTCCTGGCACTCTAAGACTTGCTTTTTCAACTCGTTTATCAACCTTTCATCGGAGCGACTTCTTTCTTGATTTTAGCAGCTATTTTCATTTGTCCAATTTGAGCCTTAAGAGCCTCATTCTCTTGGGTCAGTTTCTTTTTGTCACCTTCATCGGCTGCGGCTTGCAAGCTATTTTCAAATCGAAGATCCTGACCCTGTTTTTCCAATGCTCCTATTTGGGCCCTGTATTTCTTTTCCCTGGCTAGCCAATCCCATTGTACCTGGGGACCATCAGTAAATTACTGTACATATGGCCTTTTGGAGGGTCTCTCAGGAATTTGAAATCTTTTACCAAACCAGATCGAGTATTTGGGGTCCACTTCACCCTTAGCCCAATCCCACACTATGGTTTTAGGCTCAAGATATCTACATTCATTCCATATCTGGCGAATTTTCCCCTCAAAAAATGCAGCTTTCGGGCCTAGTTCGATGACTTGTTTGCTCAGATCTTCATCACTGTGGACGGTTTGGAATCTTCCTAGTTGCCGCAAGACCTGGTAGGGAGCATAGGGTTGGATACTCCGAATGCCTATCAAGAGAATATATGGTACTTCAGCTGATGTGTATACCGCCTCAGTAACGGGAAACCGCCCAAAAGTCCACTCAATTTTGTCAGCAGTCAGAGATCTCAAACATGATAGCCAAGCCTCAGTACCCTCAGGGAATTCAATGCATGTTACCCGGGTTTTAAATTCGTCAATACAGCTCAATCCGGTCAAACCGTAGTTCATGTACCCAGTCTGGTGGCATAGGTGCTTTGGTATCCATAGTTGTAGCAACAATTTGCAACCCTGAAAGAATTTACCCCCTTCTCGACATTTGGTCAAAGCTCGATACATTTCAGCCACATTCAATGGAACCACCGTGCTATTGGTTTTCTTGATAGCCACATCTAGCATTCCTACGAGGTCGATATCTATGTGACCATCTTTTTGGGGACAGATCACGACTCCCAAGAAAGCTACTATGAAAGTTAATCCTCGCCGTGCCTCTCACTTATCTTTGTTTCCAGTGTGTGTCAAACTAGTGTTGGGCTCCTCAAAACCTCGCGGGCTACCACATTGGTGGTACAAGAAGTGGAGTGTACAATACCCTTCTGATAGATTCTTATCCTGAACATCCCCGCTGATACTCAATAAGTCCAGAAATCTGTGTAGAGTTACCGTTCTCGGTGCAAATGGATATCGACCCCTGAGGTTTCCATTAAGTCCTGCATACCCTACAACCTCCTCTAATGTCGGTGTAAGCTTGAAGTATGAGCATCTGAACACGTTGCGAGTTGGGTCCCAGAAAGGTATCAGTGCTTCAATAATATCCGGCCTTGGCTTAATGTTCAACAATCCGACCAGGCCATCCAGAATCTTTTCCACCATTTCTCTGCTACCATTTCCTATGTCATTCCACCACATGTGGAGCTTTAAAAGGATCTCACTCAGGACTGAGAAGGATTCAATGTCAATTGTACTCATCCTGCACATTTATTTAAAATGACTTAAGGTTTTATTTTGACCCAAAAGAAAAAGTGGCTATTTTTCAAAACTTTTATTTCAAGAAAAACAAGGACAGGGTTTTGCGGATACGACCTTTCAGCACTTCGGGGAAGAAGGTTTTAAGGTTGTGCCCGCTAACCGTTTAAAACGACTCAGGGTGGTTGTTCTTGCAAAAACAGCCTTCCGGCGTCCTTTTGGGGACGTTCGGCTTATTTTAAACAAGAATGGCATCACCCGACTTATTTTGTGACAAAAAAATAAATTTTGGTATTTTTGGCTATTTTTGCATAAAGGGAAATTGGACCCGATGAGGGTTGCCTACGTATCTCACTTCCGGTGAGAATCAAACTGGCGTAGTTCGGGCAGGTTCGTTAAAACTAACTTTTTTAAATTAAAAAAAAAAACAAAAAACTTATTATTTTTTTTTTCTTAAAAATCCGGCAGAGTTTAGTTCTATTTGGATATTGGTTTTTCCAAAACAAGTGGTTACCCTCATTTAACCCTGACACTGTTATTTCCTACACCCGCCCTGAATAATAGTGTATAGGGGAGTTTTTCCACTTTAAGTGATATTATTCGAAATGAGATTATTTATTTATCAGAGTCGCCACTTGGAATAGTTTATTTGGTGTTCCAAGTCACCGGTTTATTTTGAATCCCAAATCGAGAAAATTTTTTGACTTTCCAAGTGAAGTTTGCGAACCAGAAATTCTGTTGACCCGGGGGAAGGTGTTAGGCACCTTCGGATCCCGTGGTTCTAGCATGGTCGCTTAAACTATCATAATTGGCCTGATATCTAATTTTAAAACATATTCATCCTATAGTGCAATTTAAAGTTATTTACCGCTTTTAATTAATTTTTAAGGAAGATTGAACGTCGTTTAAAACGTGTTTTTGGATCACGTCACATGAAATGCACCCGGATCCGAAACACATTTTATTCAACGTTTTAGGATTTGGATTTGGGTCACATGAAACGCACACCCGAGTTTAGGAAAATAATATTATTAAAGTACACGCGCCTAAAACAATTACGCGTTGTTAACTTTGCGAGGGCCATGGAAATTTACTAAATGGCACGCCTCGAATTCTAAGAATTTTAAAAGATATAATTAAGCGAGGGCCGCATTTAAGGTTTTATTTGGCGCGGCACACCTCAAATTCAATTTTAAAGGATATTCAAACTAAATCCCGGAGAGTCGTAAACTATTTGTGTTATCTACTACGGCTCACCTCAAATTTATCAAGCTCGCGTTGTACCCAACTGAACAAATGATGCTAACAGAATATGACCAAATGAGACCGAGCGTCCTTTGATTCAAACACAAAATGCATTTTTGAGTAAATTCACAACTGGACATAGAATCAAAATTCATACAAGTAGAAACAGTTAACAAAGTAACCATTCTACCACAATTCATAAATCAAGCTATGAACATAAATCTAACCAACAAACAATCAACTCATGGCAAATCAGGATATGAACCAACGAAATTCTTCAACAAATACCACAAGCAAATACATAAACAGTGATTCATGAACAACATAATGAAAAGATCGACAAAAATATAAATCGAAATACGCAAGAACTGACCTTAATCAATAGCAATTTTTATTTAAACTGGGAGCTCTCAAATCCACGCACAAGGAAGAGATACGACATAACGCTTGTGCTACAAATCTGAACCAAAATTGGAGACCTCTAAAGACGACATCGTTGAAACATCAAACCGGCAAACTCGAACATCACCTCACTTTAAAGACAGTTTCGGAACGGATTTTAGACTGATTTTGAAAGCTGTTTTGCAAGGTAATTTCCAGCTGCAACTAGCAGCGTTTTCGAGGGTGAAAATGACGATGTTTGGACGCATTTGAGGGCTGCTTTGGGACTGGTTTTTGGAGCTCCTGTTGCTGGTTTTTACACAGCTGAAACCGATGATTTACAGCTTGTTTAAGTATGGTTTTGAGGTGATTTTCATGGGATTTTTTGAATGAAACTCGAAAATTCCATGAGTTGTTGATACAAGGGTGCCACAACAGCTTTGACGGCGAGTTTATGGACGATTCGCGGCTAGTTTGGGGCTGGATTCGTGGTGGAGATGACGCGCAGAGAAGGTGGCTGGCTTATCTCTTATTGATCGCACGTATGGCAATTTGAAAGAGCTCGATGCAGAACAAAGTGAAAGAATTGAGAACCGATCAAGGAATGTGGTTTTTTTTTTATCGTTTTCACTAGCTTCTCTCACGTTTGCATGAGACTGCCATCTGTTTGTTTCTCTTTTTGTTAAGAAGTTTCGTCTGTTTGTTTCTCTCTTTTGAGAAGATGATGGCAGAACGGGTGGGGGCTTCTTTTTGGAAAGCAGCATATCCCCCTTCTTAGAGATGTATAGGGTGTATTATATGGGGTAGGGATTAGGTTAGGGGTATGGGCATAAGAATTATGGGCTAGGAATTTTGGGCCAAAGACTAAAAAAAGGACTATAAAGTTTAAAAAGATGGGATAAACCAACCTACAACTAATTCCTCCTTCTAAAATTATGTACAATTATAATATAAAAATATAAAACTAATTTTAATTAATTGAACTAAACTATAAAATATAAAACTATTTTTTTGTGTTTTCAAGATTATAAAAATAAAGATAGGGTACTATTTTTGTATTTTTTTTAAGATTAAAAATGACTACAAAATATTAATAAACCTATTTTTTTATAATTTTTCGTTTTCTTGTAATAAAATAAAGTAAAATAGTAAAAATTAGTTGAAATGGCGACATTAGGCCTAAACTAAATATTTACATGCTAAAATGAGTAAAATTTCGGGGAGGGTCAAAAATCACATGTCAACACCCTGTACATGGCAAAGTTGGAAATGGGTGAGGAGGTTCGTCCCTGGCTAGCACAGTACTTGGCAATCCCAGGTACCACCCCCGACTGGTTGATTGTTGGAGTCAAGATCTTGAGACGGACTTTAACCTTTGAGGCACGGGGATGGGAGACTTTTGTATGTAGTAGGTTAGACCCCATGACACATGACAACACCCTTCCTCTTTTCTGGGCTATTTTGGTATCTTCGATCATGGCAGGGTACCCAATCAATGTGGGAAATGTGATGTCAAAGATTATCTCCATTATGGGTGCCGAGCATGACAGAAACTATTTGTTCCTCAGTACCCTCACTATGTACTTCCGGGACTTGAAGGTGGAAAAGAGGCCCTTCGATGTCAAAGTCAAAGTGAAGGCCCTTTTCTCTTGGTACAACATGCAGGGGGATGATAACCCCAAAAGCAAGAACTTCTAGGGTACAGCTATGACCAGAGGCGGACCCAAGATTAAAGCCTTACGAGGGAACCATTATTTTTAGCTTGCCAATCACCAACAATAAAGTTCGGGTGTAACTCTTTGAAATGACTATGATAATTTATCATCAAAATAAAAACAACAATATTATCAAATACCATTAACTTGATACTAATATAACAAAAGTATATTGTCCACTCATAGTTGAACTCGACACGTTTTCATATATTGAAAACGGTCAATAATAGCATCATTGCTTATATTTACAAACACTTCATTCTCAAAGTAACAAACTAAACAATCATTTAAAAATGCATCACCAATACTACTACGCAATTCATCTATGATGTACTTCATAGATGAGAATGCTCTTTCCACCGTTGCAATTGCGACAGGTAAAATTAAAGTCAACTTCACAAGCAAATAAACAAGTGAATAAGTCTCCACAAGATTTGTCTCAACTAATGCTTTTGCCAAATCACCAATTCCTTTCAAATCAGAGAACCTAGGGTCACCATGTTGCATATGCCATATGAAAGTGTCAAGTTGGCGACTAAGATCTCGAAGCTTCAATCCACCAAACTCATCGGGATAATGCTTGGCCAATGTCATTATTCTTTCCTTATCAAAATTAGCAAATGAGTTAGCCAGATTCAAGCTAGCCATACCAAGAAGCAGGTTACTACTCACAACATCAAAACGACTATTAAGCTCCAAAAGTTGCAAATCAATCACGGCATAAAAAAGGTTAACACATAAGTGATGTGAATAAATAACATTAGAAGGCATACGCTTCGACTTTCCAGGAATATAGAATTCTTCCATCTTGGGCACCAAAATATCATGTTTTGCACAAAATAAATATACTTCATCCATCAGTGGTTCCCATCCTTTATCTCTCGTTTCTTGCAACCTTTCCTTTGTGATAACAAGAAATACCATGGCATTGACAATATCTTGATCTTTTTTCTATAATGCTTTGCTCAACTCATTTGACATTATCAACACTTTCAACATTAAGTGAAGCAAGAAAACAAATTCAAATGCTTTAATTTTACTAGAAAAAGCTTATGCTTGCAACCTATCATTAACATCACCTTCACATTCAATCACCCCAAGCACATGAACAATAGAAGAAAATAAAATAACAAAGTTATCCAATATTTTACAATGTGATCCCCAACGAGTGTCACCTAGCCTTTGAAGCCCCCGCTCTTGATTTAATCCCTTCCCACTTTGAACTCCACCACTCTCTAACAATTGCTCCAACAATTCTACTTGATGATCTCGAAGTTGATCTCTACGCTTAAAAGAAACTCCAATTATATTCAACACGTTAGTAACGATAGCAAAGAAAGTCTCAACCTCCTTGTGTTTTTTAGCAACAGCTACAAGCGTCAATTGTAATTGATGTGCAAAATAATGAACAAAATATGCCCATGAAGTTTCTTTCAAAATTAAAGTTTTAAGGCCATTCATCTTTCCCTGCATATGACTAGCCCCATCATAGCCTTGTCCACGTATTTTGGATGGACTTAATGAGTGTTTCATTAGCAAAGAAAGTACTGCTTCTTTCAACGACTTTGCAGATGTATCACTAACACGAACAAGACTAATAAATGGCTTGTTCACTTGGCTTTTTTTGTCAACATACCGCAAAGCAAGGGCCATTTGTTCATGGTGTGAAATATCCTTGGACTCATCAACTAATATCCCAAAATAATCTCCATACAAGTCATCAATTATAGCTTTCACGGTCTCTTGTGCACAAGCACTCACAATATCCTTTTGAATTTTTGGCGAAGTCATCACATCATTTTTTGGAACATGTTTTAATATGAATCTATCTACATCTGGAGGCCTATTTCCAAGCCATTCCAAAAGCCCTAGAAAAAGGCCTTTAGTTTTGAAGATTCACTTTCATCGTGACCACGAAAAGACAATCCAAAGTCTAAGAGAAACCTTGCAACATCAATTGAGGCATTTAAACGAGTTGGATATTCAATTTTTTGTTGATCGGATTGCTTTTCAAAAGCAGCTTGAATTAATTGAGATTGATTTGACAAGGCTAACATATTGTTGAAGCACTTATGGTGGAGATTACTTACTTCACCAACATGTAGATCAAATCTTTCGATTGCTTTATTCCAAGTCTTAAAGCTGGTTTTTGTGAATGAGTCACCTGTGCTTCCATTAACGTAATTATTTTTGAATAAATAACAACATAAACAAAATGCGGCATCTTTCGTCACACTATACTCTAACCATCTAGAATACAAACATTTAAACCAACCCGAACTAAATTGGCGCATTTTCTTCCCAAATAAAATTTTAGGAAATTTGTGATCTAGTTGGCAGGGCCCTCTTTGGATGTAGTATCTTCTTACTTCATCCCGTATTCTAGGGCTATATCTATCAATGGTTATTCTCTCTCTGAGGTTGGTATTAAGTGATTTCACATCAATCTCTTCTACAAGATGGGAGGAATTGTCTCTAAAACTAGAACTTGGTTGAGGAGAATTAAACCTCGTCAAAAATATGTCCATCTCAATTCACATCAAGAGAACTTTTTACAAAGCAACAATGCCAAGCAAAATAATATTTTTAATATGATCAATCACACTCCTTATTTTATTATAAGTCATAACTATATTATTATTATTTTATTAAAGATAGAAGAATCACTTACCAATTTCTGAAAGACATCCTTGAAATACAAATATAATTTGGTCTCAAATCATCTACTTCACTGAAAATAATATTTCAAATAGCATTAGCACAAATCTTCAAATACCTATGACATTAATTTATTAAGATAAAAAATTGGCACACCAACTAGGTTAAGTCTGCTCAAACGATGAATTCAAAAACTAAAAGAAGTACACCTTTTGGGGCCTTAAAATTTTTGGGGCCTAAATCAAAGGCTTTACTAGCCTCAACAAAATCAAGAAAAAATATAGAAAATTCAGAGATTCAATCAAAATAGAATAGAAAAAAGTGAGAACAAGACACAAATAAGAGGCAAGCAAAACCTTCTAGTTAATTCCCTTCTCAATCGTATTTTTTTAAACCCTAAATTCGAAACTGAAATTTACCATTAGAAAAGTGGAAACAAGATGGAGAATTCCAAGTATAATTTTCAAAATCTTAGCCAGAAAAAGATTCGGCAACTGCTTGGTCCCTGAAGAAAGAAATGTGCGATGGTGAAGGATGACATTTGTTTTGGGTTTAGAAGAAAGAACTGATGTCAAAGAGAGAGAAAAGGGAGTAGCCGTTAGAAATTTATTTTGGGTTTAGAAGAAAGAATCTGATGTCGAAGAGAGAGAAAAAGGAGTAGGTGGAATTAATATTAAATTAAAGCTCTGACCAAATGAAACCCAATAAAAAAAAATGATTGTTGGACCTGAGTTTCGAACCTGGGTCTTGAAGAAGGCAGCTACTCCAACAAACCAACTTTTCTATCCAGTCTTTGTGATTGAGGGTGCCGCACAATATATTTATAGGGCTATATATATATATATATATATATACACACAATATTTTTACCGAGGCCAACGGGTGCCCATGACCCCCACCCCATAGCGTAGGCCCACCCCTAGCTACAACTACAATTGGCCAGTCTGAAGAGCCAATTGTGGTAGTGGCTCCTGCTGAGCCTACCTCTACTTCCACATATATCCCTCTCGGTCCTTTCACATCCACAACCATTCCTACTGGTCCATCCACATCAGCAGGCCCGGAGATCCCATCTTCCCAGGCCCATCCTATTACTGCTCACCGAGTGAGCTAGGCGCTTCTTAGCATAAACAACTGGATACAAACCAAGTTGTCCACACTCATCACTGTGGTAGAGGCTCAGTCAGCACCTCCAGCCCCACAGGTTCCACAGTCGATAGAGGATGCGCTCAAGAAGATACTTGATGACCAGAAAAAGATCCTCAACACTCAAGCAGTGCTCTATAAGGCAATTGATTCACATAGCAAGGCTCTCAAGAAGTTTGCTCGGGGGCACAAGAAGTTAAGGAAGACACGGGCCTCTAAAGAGTCCGTGAAGGAGCTGAGAGTAGATGTAGACAGACTGAAGGTAGATCACCTGCCTTTAGACTTATTTCTCCAGGACCCACTACCAACAGTTCATCCACAGCCGGAGCAGTCTTAGAGGCCTCCCAGGAGGAGGAGGATGATTCCCAGAGCAGATGATGCAGTCATCCAACTACCAACAGAGCCTGTCCAGGTCCAGGCTCATGTCCCAGTAGTAGAGCAGCAGGCTACATGGGACCAGTCTGAGGTCCCCGAGCACAGAGAGGACCCAGGGACCACACATGAGCCTATGCAGACAGATGGGCCATAGGGAGTCTTCTATATCCTTTTTCCTCTTATCTTTTTGGTGCTTTATTTAGACTAGTTGGAATTGGGGATAATTCCAACTTTCATTTGAGGGGGGAGGTCCTACTTTCTATTCATTTGGATGATTGTATATATTTAACAATTTTTATGCTTTCTTGATTTTTCATATTTGGTCTGTATAAAATTCTAATATTTCTTTACATTTATCGCATTTTTATTTCACTTTGGGTTTGTATATAAAGTTATATCACATTGTATATATTCATCCCGTCCATTGTATATTCAAATTCCCTCTTGTATATATTTATTCTATTTTCTGCAAAAAAATTCATTTTTCGCTTCTTATTTGTGATTCATAGCTTTTTGTTTTTGGAGTTTGTAATAAGCCTTTAATTTTCTTAATGTCACGGTTCTTTCCAAAGGTGGAGTGTTGTGTGAACTAGGTGGCTCTTCCCAGTGATGGATGGCGTGACAACCTTCTTAAGGGTTTGAGCCCGTTTTTCTTTTTGATTTTTAATAGTTAGTAGTTAAAGGGTGCCTCAAGCAAAGCTTCACTTGGGCGTAGCACATTTGTCTTTGATATCATGATCAAAAATAAATTGTTGTGTTTAGGATGGTGAAAATTGTGACCGTGAGGCTTTTGTGTTGACTGATAATCATCAAGTGGTTTTTCGAGACCATTGTGTGCTTAAATTGTATCTAAGGTTGTTATGGGCCCCCAACTCTAGGTCTTTAGCAATCCCTTAGCTTGTGTGGTGAGTAATTGAATTGCAAGCCCAAGTCCCAAGCCATTGGTCTAGAACTTGCCCTGAATGTTTGTGAGGTGAAATCATAAGTGAATTTTGACTTGAGACATGATTATAGGCTCTCCTTGATCCAAATGATAGTTTGAACAATTTCGTAGCCTATCAATGATAAGATCCCTAGTTAACCCTTTTGAGCCTTAGATCTTTTTCTTTCAAGAACCATGATACAAGCATATATCCGTTCTAAAAGATACCCTATCTTGGAACCCAATCTTTCCTTTAGCACATGGCAAAAGTATAAGTTTGGGGGAGAGATGATGATTGCAACAAAGTGGTAAAAAGGCACAAAAATGAAGAAACGGGAAGGCAATGAAAAAGAAAGAAAAGCAAAAAGACAAAAAGAAAGTCAAAATGAAAAAGAATAAAAAGGGGATTCAAGAAAATCAAAGAATGAAAGGTGTGAAAAGTTGAAAAAGGAAAAAAGGTTTGAATTTCACAAGAAAGAGTGACAGTGTGTCTCTCTAATCCCTTAGAAAGAAGTGAAAATGACTCAAAGAGTCAAGTGAATGGATGCCAAATGAATCAAAAGAAGTGCTTAAGGGGAGATGAAACCCACTTAGACCAAAACATTCCCTACCCTGAACCAAAAGCATTCACAATGTCTCCATAAAAGCCATATATGATCTTGAGCTGAATAGAGCTTACATTAGTAAATACTTATATAAGGGGCAAGCATATGGTACTTGGAACCAGACTTGACCTTTTCTTGAGAGAGATGAGTGAAATTCTATTAATCTCGTTTTGCGTGCCACTATTCTAAAGGTAAGGTTTGCTTAAGGAGAGTTGAGGATGTGTGAGTTTGGGTTCCACAATGACCAAAGTAATTGAAAGAGTTCTTTGATATGTTGGGTCAACTCTTGATGCTTTTGTGTCGCACTTGATCCATGGTTTTTCAAAGAGTAAATGTTAGTTAATGATTCATTTGTATTGAGGGAAATTGTTAGTCCTAATTGATGCCAGTTGAGGTTGCATTAGGACAACTGAAAATTTCTTGGATTTTCTCTTAAGGGGCGGGTCTTATTTTGTTTGCTTGAGAATAAGCAAAAGCTTAAGTTTGGGGGAGTTGATAACTAGGGATTTTGACGCATTTTATACCCCTTCTTGCTTATGTTTTGATCAAATATTCATAAAAAATAGTCCCAAAAGGCTCACAAGTTATGCATGATTGCAGGTTTGATCAACAAGTGACAAAATGTCAAAGATCATCTCACAAGGAGTAAAAGTTGAACAAGTGCCAAAGACAAGTCGAGCTCAGGTAGAACAAGCCCAGTGCGGCGGCATACCACTTTGTACCGTCCATACTAGGAGATTTAGAGAGGTCAAATTCAAGGGAAAGAGGCAGTGCGGCCGCACTAGGTTTTGTGTGGACCGCACTAAAGGCAATGCGGTTGCACTACCATTATGTGCTGTCCGCAGAGCCAAGATTCAGAGAAGCTGCAAAATGAAGTTTTCAAGCCAATGCGGTCCGCGGTCGAGTTTGTGCGGACCGCACTTGTCACAACCCAATTTCCCCTCCGTTGGGTTTCGTGATGGCACCTAGTCTTAAGGACTAGGTAAGCCTAATAATTGCAGAATAACAAGCATGAATAATAACATCTAAAATTCTTCTGAAATAGAATTCTTATACAATGAACATCTTCCCAAAACCCGGTAGTACAAGTCATAAGATCTATAGAGTTTTTCGCTGCTATTTCTAAACACAACCGTAAGCAAATAAGTACAGTAGTGAGAATATAAAATAAGAAGGTGACTCCGAAGCCT
>MU673957.1:19371-35309 GCA_026770625.1 Nicotiana glauca | reverse complement strand
TATATATATATATATATATATATATAGAATATATTTCCTTCAAATAAATATCTTTCAAATAAGTATCTTTCGAATATAATTTTTTTCGAGTAAAGGTCACCTTATGACGCCTCATTTCAAAATCATAATAATATAGGCCTCGACCCACTTTCATATTTTACGACATCTCGTGGCCATTTTTATATTACAACCGTACGGACAACTCACGTGCCATTAAATAAAATCATAATATTTTCCCCGGCACCTCGAGCCTATATCATAATCTGTCATTAATAAAAATAATCATATGTTTCCCGGCACCTTGTGCCCATATGTTTCTGTCTCACATTTCGCAACGACATTCTCATGTTACTCAATTCATAGGGTCCATAACCCAATATAATTATGAACGTTCAAAGAAAACTCATTCACTTAACATAAACCCAAATAGGAAATCAACAAGAAACGACGAAGTTATTTTAGAAATCATTGATAACCCTTTTCAATTGAAGTACAATATCGAATGAATTATTACCTTTAATGCGAGAAATCAATAAATCGAACAACTATCAAGAATAAGGAAAACAAAGGCAGATTTCGATTCCTTTTCACATCTTGTTGCAGGCGTGCAACCCGATCCTATTTCCTATATCTCGTGGCAGACGTGCCACCCGCTCCCATTTCATGTATCTCGTGGTAGGTGTACCACCCGCTCCCATTTTATTATATCTTGTGGTAGGCGTACCACCCGATACTATTTCGTTATATCTTGTGGTACGCGTATCACCAACTCCCATTTTATTATATATTGTGGTAGGCGTACCACATGATCCTATTTCATATATATAAGTGGTTGGCGTGCCCCACGATCCCATTTCATAATATATAAGTGGTCGGCGTGCCACAGGATCCCCATTTCATAATATATAAGTGGTCGGCGTGCCACACGATCCCATTTCATAATATATAAGTGGTCGGCGTGCCACACGATCCCATTTCATAATATATAAGTGGTCGGCGTGCCACACGATCCAATTTTATAGTATATAAGTGGCCGGCGTGCCACACGATCCCATTTCATAATATATAAGTGGTCGGCGTGCCACACGATCCCATTTCATAATATATAAGTGATCAGCGTGCCACACGATCCCATTTCATAATATATAAGTGGTCGGCGTGCCACGCGATCCCATTTCATAATATATATAAGTGGTCGGCGTGCCACACGATCCCATTTCATAATATATAAGTGGTCGGCGTGCCACACGATCCCATTTCATAATATATAAGTGTTTCGAGGGAGGGTCCCAATAAGGGAAATTTGATAATACAATGATTTACCCGGCAATGATACAAATTACCAATTCAACTATCCTGGCAAGGGAGAATGCAAGTAAACAATTAATTTCCGGCAAGGGAGCAACAATAATAACCTACACGTCCCGACAAGGGAATAATAATGTTAAATAAACATCCCAGCAAGGGAACAATAATATCAAATAAACATCCCGGCAAGGGAACGATAATATTAAACAAACATCCCGGCAAGGGAACAATAATATTAATAAAACATGAAGTGCAATAAACCACAACGGAGTCATAACAATTATAATACAAGACTCACGAGCATGCTTGACACCAACGTATAGATACTCGTCACCATGCATATACGTCGTACTCTACAAATAACACCTAACAAATATGACACAACTCCTAATCCCTCAAGCTAAGGTTAGACCAAACACTTACCTCATTTTGCAATCAATTCAAAATTCCAATAAGCCTTTGCCTCGAGAATTCGTCCGAAACTTCAAATCTAGTAATAATAATTCAATATACTCAATATAAATCGTATGAATTAATTCCATATGAATTTATAAATTTTTCGGATTAAAAATCAAAATTTAGCTCAAATATTGCCCATGGGGCCCACATCTCGAAATCCGACGAAACTCATAAATTCCGACAACCAATTCTGATACGAGTTCAACCATACAAAAATTATCGAATTCCGTGTCAAATGGACCTTCAAATCTTAAATTTTCATTTTTGAAAACTTTTACAAAAACTTCAATTTCTTTCATCCAAATCCGAAATAAACGATGAATATTGATATAGATTCATGAAATATAATCACTTACGAATATAGAATACTTACCCAAGTCGAAATCGTGAAAAAACCCTTTGGAATCGCCCAAATCCGAGCTTGAATGACCAAGAATGGAGGAAATCTAATACCCCTTCGGTTTTTACACTGCCCAGGGGTATTTTAGGTATTTTCCGCGGGCAGAAAACTCTTGAACTGCCGCAGTTGTGATACAGGTCCGGTAAAATGGTCATAACTTTCTGTATACACATCCAAATGATGAACGGTTTGATTCTGTAGAAACTAGACTCGGAGAGCTTTACTTTGATAGGTTGTTCATCACACAACTCGTTATAACCACGTAGATATGATCATCTAAAGTGAGGTCTTGTGCGTACTCATTTGCAAATTTTGTATATTATGTAATTTTCAACTTGGCTTAGACTTAGGACCTTCCTTAGACCTCATATCACTTATAGTATGTTTCGTACACTTGCTACTATATCCGATTGGTATTCATAATATTAATAGACCTCTTCCACATATAAACTAATATAATAGAACACGTCAACTTTCTTATTTTGCCAAAACACGCCGAATTGTCCTGTGGACTTCCAAATCCAAATTCGGACACACGTCTAAGTCCAAAATCACCATACAAAGCTATTGACATTGTTAACATTCCATTTCGGGATCGTTCACTCAAAAGTCAATTCTCCAGTTAACTCTTTCTATTTGAGTTTCAAAAATAAGATTTTTTTTTTCTTCTTTTCTTCTTCTTAAAATTTAACTCTGAATCTTACGAATGCCAAGCTCGACCATACATGTGGGTCGTGATGCACATTACGAAGCTTCTCAAGGTCTTATGCCGTTGAACGGAAATGCGAATTCTTAAAACAAAAATTTGGGTCGTTACATCCTCCACCTCTTAAATAAACGTTCGTCATCGAACGTGCTAAGAATTATTCGAAAGAGGTTACTAAGAACTCGCGGTTGATCCCACATTACCACATTCGAAATATGTACGACAATACCATCTCAATTGAGATTATTCCTTTCCTCCATATTTTTTTAAAACTTTAAGACCAAATTTCTTACACTCTGATCCTTTTTCAAAAGGTCTGATTTTCACATCACCACATGGTATTATTCTCATGCCAACACACATCAACTTTTAATGGCGCTCACATTTTTCCCCACTTAGGGTTATTCGTCCTCAAATACACAACGTAACTCATCTCTTTCCTCGCACATCTCAATATTCCAAAATTTTCTATCTCCCAATTTTTTCAGAAATTTTGGCAGAGTCTCCCCTGTAATTGGGACTATTCACATGTCAGAGTAACACCCAAACAACTCATAACAACACATCCATAACTCAACAATGCCCCACAATGTATATATCAATAACACTACTCTCCGCATTACAAGCGTGACATTATAATAAAGACATATGGACATGAAACACATCAAATGTATGACCATAACCACATCTCTGGTCTTAATAGTTATTCATGATCGATTGCAAATTGCCAGTTAATCTCATGCCAACCAAAAATCTCGTTTCAAACCTCCATTTTCTAACAATGATGCATGAAGACCTCAAAATTAATTACTCGAATTAACGAGTCACATTTAACGCCACCTGGGGACTTATCTTTGTGGGAAACAACCTTATAGTTACAATACAAATTGGCAAATTATGCACAGAGATATTCATACAAGAATTTTCAAATAAGCCTCATAGGCATGATCCGTATAGGTACTATAGTACAAATTTTTAATTTCACAAGGGAGAATTTTAAACACATAAATTTTCACTACAAGGACCTCGTCCTTATATAACATCCACCGCAATCTGTAGCTGGTTTAAATATCTTACATCACATAAAAAAATACGGGGATCTTGTCCTCAACTCCATACTATAAGTAATATGCACATTGTGGCAACTAAAAATTTTCATTCCCCTTTTTTTTCTTCTAAATAAATTCCGTCAAACAAAATTACAACATATAATGAACCATCATACTGATAGGGAATAAAATTCGCAATTTAAATCATTTTTTTTTAAAATCACATCATAACTATTTTAAGTGACTAACACACAATGATAAACATAACTATCTCCATGTAATCTCCAAATAGGAGTACTAACATTAGTAGATTTTTGGATTACAAAGTTCATTCATGATTGGAGCATTTTAGGGCGTCTTGCCTCGATACTCAGAACCGAATCAAGTTACGAAAATTATTACTTTATAATAACTCGAGATCGTACTTGTAAAGACACCATCTGGTGTAGCGACCTCGGCTATACTATAGCAAAATATATCAATGTGTCGGGCCTCTACCTCTTAGGCTCCATCTAACCATTTTTTTTTCTATACCCCTAATTGGTAATGTAAGTAGAGTAGTAACTGTAATGGAGTACATGGCACGCGTGCTCTAATGGAACAGATTTCTCCCAAGTTTGGGACAATTTCTCATGATGTGCCTAGTATCACCATATTTATAACAACCAATCTACGGTCCAACTTCTCTTACTGAGCTTGTGCCGAATAACTAGGATAACCATTGTAGGAATCCCATGCCACTGGTACATTAAAAGATGACTGCCCCACGCGAGTGTTGTGATTAACTTAAGCACTACGAGTATACTGAATATGTTTTCATGACCCCGCTGATACTGAAATATAGAATATTAAGGACGCGAGAATATCTCAAGTTCCATCATCACCCATTCAAATCTCAGCTCTTAGTCATATACAAGTTTTGAAAAACCTTTCAATACCACATAAATACATCTCAGGCCAAAATTGACATAACACATGACCCCACAATTTGATTGTTGATAGTAGACTCCATTCACCTGGCACGAAGACATATGGAACATTCCGATGATTCACAATACTAACCTTTATTGCTCGTACGACACTGGTCATAAGACACCTCAAGCCATTTCTTTGGCTGATGTCATCCTCGTGACGGTTAAACTCGTTTCCTCTAGTGTCTTGGCTGGTTAGTAAGTACCATTTGCTAAATAGAAATTCCATACGAAACACATAGTCTCTAATACCACCAACTATATTTTTAGATTTACACCCACATGTGATGATTAGGCAACCAATTAAACCTTTTTAAGATTTTACTCATCAACCAAATGTCGAGATCTGATGCACCTCCATGCGCACAACTGAAAGATCTCCTTGCACATCTATATCCTCGATTCTGATCGACACGTGGTAATAATGGTTGAGCAACCCTCGCCCTCTTATACCCTTTTTACAATATCCCAAACCATTGGCATAGTGCGCAATTCCATATATGAGTGAATGAAAAAGAACATAGGATATATGCTTCAAGCTGAATAAATATCGCACGATAAAGAATGAAAGAAGTGAGGTTATCCTAATAGTTCTGTAGCCTCTCAAAGATAAGTACAGACGTCTCCGCACCGATCCACAAGACTCTACTAAACTTGCTTATGACTTGTAGCACCTATGAACCTAGAGCTCCGATACCAACTTGTCACGACCCAATTTCCCCTCCGTAGGGTTTCGTGATGGCACCTAGTCTTAAGGACTAGGTAAGCCTAATAATTGCAGAATAACAACCACGAATAATAACATCTAAAATTCTTCTGAAATAGAATTCTTATACAATGAACATCTTCCCAAAACCCGGTAGTACAAGTCATAAGCTCTATAGAGTTTTTCGCTACCATTTCTAAATACAACCGTAAGAAAATAAGTACAGTAGTGAGAATATAAAATAAGAAGGTGACTCCGAAGCCTGCGAACGTTGCAGCAGGTTTACCTTGAGTCTCCACCGCAACGAATAGCTACTATCGATCAAATACCTGGATCTGTACACAAAAAAATATACAGAAGTGTAGTATCAGCACAACCGACCCCATGTGCTGGTAAGTGCCTAGCCTAACCTCGGCGAAGTAGTGACGAGGCTAGGACCAGACTACCAAATAAACCTGTGCAAGATAGCGTACAAAATAATAGGAAGCAGATAACAATGATGGCAACAATGATCAACCAGTGATATAAATAGCAGGCAACAAGGACAACATAATTGTTTCTCAACAAACAATAAATACAAGTACAATCAATTAATGAAGTCCTTAAGATATAAGTCTTTCGCCTTTAAATCCTTCAAGTAATAATCTCTGAGATAATATGCTTTTCAATGAATATATATATTTCGAATATATTTCCTTCAAATAAATATCTTTCAAATAAGTATCTTTCGAATATAATTTTTTTCGAGTAAAGGTCACCTTGTGACGCCTTATTTCAAAATCATAATAATATAGGCCTCGACCCACTTTCATATTTTACGACATCTCGTGGCCATATTTATATTACAACCGTACGGACAACTCACGTGCCATTAAATAAAACCATAATATTTTCCCCGGCACCTTCAGCCTATATCATAATCTGCCATTAATAAAAATCATCATATATTAATAAAGATATGCTCGTCCAAAGTGAGGTCTTGTGCGTACTCATTTGCAAATTTTGTATATTATGTAATTTTCAACTTGGCTTAGACTTAGGACCTTCCTTAGACCTCATATCACTTATAGTATGTTTCGTACACTTGCTACCATATCCGATTGGTATTCATAATATTAATAGACCTCTTCCACATATAAACTAATATAATAGAACACGTCAACTTCCTTATTTCACCAAAACACGCCGAATTGTCCTGTGGACTTCCAAATCCAAATTCGGACACATGTCTAAGTCCGAAATCACCATACAAAGCTATTGACATCGTTAACATTCCATTTCAGGATCGTTCACTTAAAAGTCAACTCTCCGGTCAACTCTTTCTATTTGAGCTTCAAAAATAAGATTTTTTTATTTTATTTTCTTCTTCTTAAAATTTAACTCTGAATCTTACAAATGCCAAACTCGACCATACATGTGGGTCGTGATGCACATGACGAAGCTTCTCAAGGTCTTATGCCATTGAACGAAAATGTAAATTCTTAAAACAAAAATTTGGGTCGTTACAGCACTAGAGGCCTTTGCGGCCATAGTCTATTCTGTGTGGTCCGCGGAGCCCAAGTTCAGAGAGTGAGATTTTTGAAGTCAAGAGCCCAATGCGGACCGCGATCCATTTTGTGCGGTCCGCACTAACCCCGCAGGGGCAATTTTGTCCAGATTTTTTAGCTTAGTAAAAATAAATTCTTTTTCTATTTTTAGGGGATCAAATATTTTAAAACAGTAGTTGTGCTCGTGGGAACGTCTCTTGTAGCCATTTTGGGCAATTTTATCTACTTTGCAACAGTAAATCTTTATTTTATCTTAGTAATTAATTAGTATGAGTTTATCTTTATCTATTTCTTATTTTTCTTCTTTGAAAATGAGTAGCTAGACTCATTAGCTAGGGTTGTGGCTCAACCCTAATGTGGGTAATTGATGGGTCTTGTATTTTAGGGTTATATTGATTATGGGTGTTTGATAATTGGGTCAATTTCGTGGTTAATTGCTGAATTAGTGGTTGCAAACACTAATTTGTATTTAGTTGACTAGGGTTCTTCTCGAGAAAGAGAGCCTAACTCTTAGAAATTGATCCAATAAGGAATCGGGACATACTCAAGAGATTGATAACCCCAATTAAAGGGTTAAACCTTGAGAGAGTAATACTCGACTTGAACCTTAGTTGCTTGTGCAAATTTTGCATACCCAATTGGTCTTGAGAAAGCCAATTGGGCAAAATTACTTGAACCACCGAGAGGTGTAGATTGGATAAATTAGTGCAACGGTTATATCATATTCCCCAAATATGTCAAGTATGCCTTAGACTCAAGTACCCGTCAATTGACCACCTAGGCGGAAGTCACTACCCTAGTGCCTTTTAAACCTATTTGAACAACTCGTAGCATTATAACTCTTAGCATAATTTAGTGGCAATTACTATTTGTAGTTTGATAATAGTAGAATTAAACAAAAAGCCCAAAAATAATTAGAAGTGTAATTTGTAACACATACACAATCCCAAACTAGATAGATACTAGATTCTAATTCTAGATCTATGTGGATTCGATCCCGACCCAAAATCGGGTAAAAGCTATTGCGACCCTTTTTGCTACTTATTAGTAGTGTGGAAGTGGCTGCGATCACTTTTCCCGAGTTTGGAACGTCTGTCGTGTGCGTCCTCACCATCTGTGCACGATAGAAGATGAATAAAGAGAGTAGTTTCCTAACACTCCATAGCCTCTCGAAGATAAGTATAGACGTCTTCTTACCAAACCGCACGACTCTATTAGGTTTGCCCATGAATTGTGAGACCTATGTGAACCTAGTGCACTGATACCATATTTTCACGATCCAAATTCCATTATAAGTCGTGATGGTGCCAAACACTATTGTTAGGAAAGCCAACCCTAATCAACTAATGAATTCTCATTTATTTACCAAACAATCCAACATTTACTAAATCTTAAATTTTAAACAATCGATAATTAACAAATTCATAATAATAGAATACAAACCAAAATAATAGTCTACAAATGTGTGTGCCAGGAACTAGTGCCACAAGTACTAGGACAACTAGTAAAATGTACAAAAATACAACTAATCCTACTGCCTGAAATAGAATAGATAATAAATGACAAAAGGAGAAACTCGGGCATGTTGCTGAACGACTCAGAAGGGGGCAGCTCACCGTGGGATCTCGGTCAAGTATTAGGAACACGCACCGAATTGGTAGCAAGATGCACCTACCTCATATCTTGTACATTTAAGTACATAAGCGTAGTATGAGTACATAAACAATATGTACCCAATAAGTATCAAGTCTAATCTCGAAAAAGTAGTGACTAGGGGTCAACTTGACACTTACTATGGTCAATAATAATATAATTTGAAATGTTACGCTAAACGTGGATGTCATGAATAAATAACAGTTAATAATAGGAAGTGATGGTATTTCATAAATAGTATTTTAGTTTCCAACCTTTTAATTAACAATCTATATTTCAAGGCATTTAAAGCAATTCAAATCACAAAAGGTACTAAGCCAATAACATGCGCAAATAATGCCGAGGTCGTACGACCTGATCCAACATAATAATAAAGTGTGCACCATCAGAGGGTCGAACAGTGCGAACCATAGATGCATCTATTACCCCGCTCTCGAATCATATATGCGACGTGGTAAAATACAAATAAACACATCAAACAGTCAATCAAGAATTCATCAGGAAGATAATTGCCCGAAGTAATGTTAATTTCTCTTTAACGGTCAAGAAAATGATATTTTAACTTCTTAGAAATTCATTTGCCAAGTTCGATATGATTTACGTAATTCAAATTGACAACAAAGTTGCAAGTACGGCAAGTAAAGCATGATTTTCGGTCCTAGACTACCCGGACTTAAGCATAATAGTAGCTACGCACGGACTCTCGTTACCTCGTGCGTACGTAGCCCCCACAAATAGAATCACATAACTAATTAATTCACCTATGAGGACAATTCCCTCTAACAAGGTTAGTACCCGAAGCTTACTTCCAAATTCAAGAATGCACTCAAACACTCAAATCGGAGCCGAACGATCCAAAACTATACATACTCAATAGTTCATATTCCAGCTATTAAAGTAATTTTCCAACCCTAAATGCAGGGATCCTAAAATTCATCCCCGGGCCCACGTGCCTGGATTCTAGAATTTTTTGAAGAAAGTTGTTACCAATAACCTAAGGATCAAGAATATATGATTTTTACTTAATTCCATAATGAATTTCGTGGTTAAATCTATTTTTTATCAAAACCCTAGGTTTTACTCAAATCTTATGATTTTCACTAATCTTTACATGTTAATCAACCCAAAATCCAAGTATTTAACTCACATGTAGTAGGAATTACTTACCTCTAAAAGATTGGTGAAAATCTCCTATCAAGAGCTCTAAAATCGCCAACCAATGCATGGAAATGAGCCAAAAATGGCTAACTCCCGAAATAAATGAAGGTCTTTGCCTTCAGTGGATTCTGCATCTGCGGTCCTGGGACGCACCTGCGCCCACCGTATCAGCAAAAAAGGGTCCATGCGGCACTCCACTTGGTCGGCTGGACTGCTTCGTCCTTGAACGGGTTTAGATTCATACCTGAAGTGCTAAATAAATGTGGATATCTGCTCTACATGCCCTTCACAGACTCCCAGGTGGCCTCCTCGACCGGTTAGACCCTCCACTAGACCTTTACTGCATAAATCCTCTTGGATCTTAACTGGCGATCCTGTCTATCAACAATGAAAACTGGCTCCTCCTCATAACCCAAGCTCTGATATAGCTAAATAGTGTTGAAGTCTAACACATGCGGTAAGTCGGCGTGGTACCCCCGGAGCATGGACATGTGAAAAACCGGATGAACTCCTGATAGGCTAGGGGTAAATCAAGCTCATAGGCAACCTCCCCAGCTCACCCCAACACCTCAAATAATAACTGTCATGGTGCAGAACAATAATAATGATGTTCTCTTTATAAATGAGGAAGAGAAATGCATGCACTTGGCAGGTCCAGAATCGAAATAGGCGGTTGACACAACGACATCTTACCATGCACATCGATAATAGATTTTTTTTACAGATATATAGCTGGTGATTTCAGCACTGTAAGAATGGGTAACACGATTTACTCAAAGATTGCGGGGATCAGTGACATTTGTATCAAGACAAATGTCGGATTCACATTGGTTATAAAGGACATGCGACATGTGCCTGATTTGCAGATGAACTTAATCTCGGGGATAACTTAGAACTGAGATGGATACGAGAATTATTTTGCAAATCAAACGTGGAGACCCACTAATGGATCATTGGTGATTGCAAATGGATTTGCTCGTGGCACATTGAACATGATAAATGCATAAATATGTCGAGGTGGATTAAATACTGCACAGTATAAGTTTTTTGTAGATTTGTGGCACAAAAGAATGGGTCATATGAGTGAGAAGGGATTGCAGATTCTTGCCAGGAAATCACTCGTCTCTTTTGCTAAAGGTACAACGGTAAAACCTTGTCACTACTGCTTATTTGGTAAACAACATAGAGTCTCATTTTAGACATCGTCTGAAAGAAAATTGCATATACTTGCTTTGGTACATTCCGATGTTTGTTGTCCAATAGAAATAGAATGGATAGGCGGTAACAAATACTTTTTTACTTTTATTAATGATGATTCATGAAAATTGTGGGTTAATATCTTGAAAATCAAATATCAGGTGTTTGAAATTTTCCAGAAGTTCCATGCTCTTGTGAAAAGTGAGATGGGTCGAAAGATAAAGCGTCTCCAAACTAACTATGGAAGTGAGTACACTTCAAAGGAATTTAAAGAGTACTATTCGAGCTATGGGATCAAATATGAAAAGACAGTTCCTAGAACCCCACAACACAATAGTGTAGCTGAGAGCATAAACCACACCATTGTTGAGAAGCATGCTCAGAATGGCTAAACTTCCTAAGTCATTATTGGGTGAAGAAGTTCAGACAACCTGTTACCTGATTAATATGAGTCCATAAGTTCCATTGGAGTTTGACATCTCATAGAGAGTTTGGACCAACAAGGAGGTGTCATACTTACATATGAAGGTATTTGGTTGCAGAGCTTTTGCACATTTACCAAAGGAGCAGAGAATAAAGCTGGATGATAAATTTGTTCCCTGTATATTTATCGGATATGAAGATGAAAAGTTCAAATACAAATTATGGGATAATATGAAGAAGAAGTTCATGAGAAGTAGAGATGTAATATTTCTTGAAAGTGAAGTTGGAACTGCAGATGATCAGTCATAGAAGGCCAAAAGTGGTATAATCCCTAATCTTATTACCATTCCTTTTACTTCTAATAATCTCACACGTGCAGAAAGTAGAACCGATGAGATTACCGAGCATGGGGGATCAACCCGAGAAGGTTATTGAGCATGGGGAGCAACTTGAGGATGATGTCGAGCAAGTGGAGTACCCCACGAACAACTTCAACCTCAGAGGGGCTGAGAAAGGCCAAGGGTATAGTTATGCAAGTACTCTTCCATAGAGTATGTCCTCATCAGTGATAAGGGGGAGCCAGAAAGTCTTAAGGAGGTGATTCCCCATCTATAAAAAAACCAAAGTATGAAGGCCATGCAAGAATAAATGGAATATCTACAGAATAATGGCATATACAAGCTGGTTGAACTTCCAAAGGGTAAAAGACCACTCAAATGCAAATTGATCTTTAAACTCAAAAAAAAGGAAATGGAAAGTTGTTCATATACAAAGCTCAATTAGTGGTAAAAGGCTTCAAACATAAGAAAGGTATTGATCTTGACAAAATATTCCCACATGTTATCAAAATGACTTCTATTCGAACAATTTTGAGCTTAACAGCTAGCTTGGATCTTGAAGTGGAATAGTTGGACGTGAAAACTGCGTTTCTTCACGGAGATTTGGAAGATGAGATTTATATGGAGAAAACAGAAGGATTTGAAGCAGTTGGAAAGAAGCACATGGTGTGCAAAATGAATAAGAGTCTTTATGGGTTGAAGCATGCACCAAGGCAGCGGTACAAGAAATTTGACTCATTCATGAAAAGTCAAACTTACATAAAGATATATTCTGATCCATGTGTATGTTTCAAAAACTTTTATGATGATAACTTTATTATTTTGTTGTTGTATGTATATGACATGTTAATTTTATGAAAAGATAAAGAGCTGATTCCAAAGTTGAAGGGACATTTATCCAAGTTATTTGATATGAAGGGCTTGGGCCCAACACAACAAAATCTGGGGACGAAGATAGTTCACGAGCGAAAAAGTAGAAAGTTGTGGCTGTCACAAGATAAGTACATTGAATGTGTACTGAAACACTTCAATACGACGAGTGCTAATCCAACCAGCACACCTCTTGTTAGTCATATGAAGTTGAGCAAGAAGATATGTTCTGCAACAAATGAGGAAAAAAAGAGCATGCCTAGAGTTTCATATTCTTGAGCAGTCGAAAGCCTGATGTATGCAATGGTGCGCACCAGACATGATATTACTCATGTAGTTGGTGTAGTTAGTAGGTTTCTCGAAAATCCTGGAAAAAAACATTAGGAAGCAATCAAGTGGATACTTAGATACCTGAGAAGTACCATAGGAGACTATTTGTGTTTTGGATGATCTGATCCAATCCTGAAGGGCTATACAGATGCTGATATGGCAAGTGACATTGATAGTAGAACATCTACTACTGGATAGTTTTTCACATTTCTAAATGGAGTGTTATCATGGCAATCGAGGTTACAGAAGTGTGTCGCACTCTCTACAACTAAAGCAGAGTATATTGCCGCTACTAAAGCTGGCAAGTGCTTAAACGATTTCTTCAAGAGCTTGGATTGCATCAAGAGGAGTATGTTGTTTGTTGTGACAGTCAAAGTGCAATAGACTTGACCAAGAACTCCATATAACATGCAAGGAAAAAATATATCGATGTGAAATATCATTGAATTCATGAGCAAGTAGAGAACGAATCTTTGCAGGTCAAAAATATTCACACTAGTGAAAATTCCACGGATATGATGACTAAGGTGATACCAAGAGACAAGTTCGAGTTATGCAATGAACTTGTTGTCATGAGCTCTGTATTAAAAAAAAAAGCTAAAGATATCTCCTCCAGGTGCATATGACTAAATGGCGAGATTTATAGGGCCTATCCCGTAAATTTCATAAGAAAGGAAGAGCTTTCATTTGACAAAGCCTACACCATCCAAATCCAAGCTTGTCAAATAAAGATTTGTCTGGCAAGAAAAAGTGAACAAAGTAATGGAGATAAGTTTGTTTAAGTTTACTATTACTAATATAACCGCTGACACCTTTGAGAGGGTCTTCACCTCTATAAATAAGAAAGTTCTCCTTCAATTGTCAGACACACCAAACAGATAGAGTAAGAGAGAGTTCACAAAATAAGAAGAAAATACTATGTGAGAAAAAATATAGAGAGTTCGAGTGGTATAGTAGTGATATGGAAAAAAAATCAAAAGAGGGTTATTTTCCTTTGAGTGTGTAGTGGTTTTGGAGTATTTTACTCGGTACCACAAATTGTAAAATCCTCTCTATAGTGAAATCAATTGCTCCTCTCGGACCCCATAATTCAGAAGGGTTTTCCACGTAAAAATCTCGGTGTCCTTGTTTCTCTTACTATTGTCGTTGGTTACTATATTTTTAATAATCTATATTTATTACAATTATATATCGTGAATATTATTTCTGTGGGATTTATTTTTTCCCGAAAACTCTATAACATGGTTCCTTGTATATCTTTTATGTTCTTTGTTGTGCAATAATTAGCTCCATACACCATTAATAAGGAAACTACTTTTGTATTTATGTATAGTCCTGCAATCATTACTCTCTTGATACGCAATGTGGATAAAATGATCTTTCAGAAAAGATTGATGAGCTCCAAAAATTCTTAAAGCGAGGCAAAGTTACTTTTAGATGAAAAAAATAAAGTTCTTTTTTTTCCAAAACTTATTTATGAATTTTGATAATAAAATAAATTTTTAATCCGTTTCATTTGATATTTTTAATTTGTTGGATATGGTGTTCAATAATGTAAAATAGGATAAACTATGTCCCGGAGGAAAAAGAAAACTTTGAATACAAGTATTAATGTCCCTAATATTCCTGAAGTTAACTTATGACGATCATGATGAGTTTTACAAAAAGGAAAACAGTTCTTCTATTCATAAATGAAAGTCCTATATAAGGGGCTTTGTGCCCTTGAATTTCGTTCCTTAGTTCAATCCAGAGTGTAACAACGGCTACGATACTAATCTCGAAATAAAATATAAAATTGTATTATCTCATGTTTGGTTATAGATATTAGATAATAATGAAATAAAAATTTGTACTAAAATGGCGGGATTAGCTATCTCATTTAGAAAATGGAATAGCTAATCCCATGGAGTATCCTTGTTTATTCCACTTGGTAACCAAACGATCCCTTAATGTGTCTAAACATATAATAGCCTATTTGGCTAAGCTTCTTTCCGGCCAAACGTTTTTTTTTCTTTGTTTTGGCCAGACTTTTAGAAAGAAAAAATATTTTTGAGTGAAAGCAAAAGTAGTTGTTGAGAAACACAAAAATGTAGATACTTAGAAAAGTTTGATTTCTTAAAAGTTTGGTCAAACACTAATTGCTACTCAAAAATACTTTTCAAATTAATTAGCCAAATACAAGTTGCTTTTCAACCTAACAACTTTGATTTTTTTTTCAAAATAAGATGAATTGAAAATTTTGACCAAATAATATATATTTTGAAGTATTAAACATGTCATATCATTTTTATAAGCGGTTTAAGGAAGGACGGATAAGATGAGTTTTTAAAAAAAATATTTAGATAGAGGTAGTCCTAAAAAAAAATATTAGGAATCAAAGTAGAGAAAGTAGCATTGATGGAACTGGGATCACACCTTCAACGAAGAAATAAGGTGACCAACTCGAAGTTTTTGAAATTCCAACAATATTTTCTATATAAAAAAATCGGAAAGCCATTAAATTTGAGATAAGTTTATCCCACGTTTGGTTGGAATAAAATCGTGGTATAACTAATCTCCCGAATTAAATTTGGGACAAGTTTATCTCATATTTGATTGGAATAAAGTCGTGGTATAACTAATCGCGAGATTAGTCATCCCGTGATTAGTATTTTTTTTATCTCTATGAGAGAATGAGATAATTAATGTTAAAATAATTAATAGGGATGTGCATTCGATTTATCGATTCGATTTTGACCCTTATCGATAATTACTTATCGATTATCGATTTGTACATATGCTTATCGTTATCGTTTCAATAAGGTTTCGATTTTTTCGATTTCG
>MU673957.1:6899-18992 GCA_026770625.1 Nicotiana glauca | reverse complement strand
ATTTATCGATTTTTGGGGCTTATCGATTCGGTTATCGATTACACCAATAAGAAAATTTGCGGGATTTCACGGAAAGTATATCGCTATAAACACGCCTAACTAATATGGACCAAAAGAAGCTAAAATAAGATGAACATCGTTTATAACATAAAAATTGTGTCAACAAGCACATGCAACGAAACTAAAGTAAGGGATCAAATATATGCCACCAACACTCCAACGATATTAAAAAAAAATAAAAATATATCATCACGTCTAATTCGATTTTCTATTAATTTGAACTTCATTCCCTTGAGCTTTAAATATGACCATTCCTTAAATGTGGTAGATGAAGTAATATGGTTAAAGACTTAGGGTAAATGAAAAGGTATTATAGAATAAGGGTAAAAAAAAAAGTTAAAAAAAATAATATTTTTTAGTATTTCTATCGGTTTATCGATAAACCGATAACCGAAGAGGACAAAATCGAAAACGATAACTCGATAAAGAAAATTTCGAAATCGAAATCGATAAATCGATAACAAATAATCGATTCGATTTATCGATAAACCGATTCGAATGCACACCCCTAATAATTAATTATGGAATAACTTGTTTCGTATGTCCGTAAATATAAAAAGATTCTAAACAAATTAAGGCCTTATTTGTTATTTGTTTGCACTTAATGAGATTTGGATCGAATGAATTAGATCTTAGCCCATTAATTATATTTGTTTCTTTATTTTTAAAAAGTCTGGATGGGTTTGCTTGGGTCTGATTCGGCCAAACCTTTAATTGAGTCTTGATCCCGTCCAGAGGATAAAAATACCGAAAATACACGCCTCTTTTTTTCGGTGCTCCTTTTCTCTCTCTTGACATCAGGCTACTTCTTCTAAACCCAAAAACAAATTTCATCCTTCACGCGTCTCTCTCTTCAAGGATCAAACAGCCGCCGAATCTTTTTCTGGGTAAGATTTTGAAAATTATACTTTGAATTCTCCATCTTGTTTCCACTTTTCTAATGGTAAATTTCAGTTTAGTTTAGGGTTTAAAAACCCCCCTTTTAAAATACGATTGAGAAGGGGCTAAACTAGAAGGTTTTGCTTGCCTCTTATTTGTGTCTTGTTCTCACTTTTGGATATTCTATTTTGATTGAATCTATGAATTTTCTGTAATTTTTCTTGATTTTGTTGACATCCCGATTCTCTAAAATCGTAAATCTTAATTGGGACGTGTTCTAAATTGTTAGCAATGTTTTTTTTTCTTTTGCAGATTCACATAGTCCCTTTTGAACGTTCTTTTGTTTTCTTCAAGAATTGCATATTAGTGACTGAAATTCAATTTCTCTAGTTGAAATTATGAAGCTCGTCCAAAATTAAGAAACTTTGCTATGGCTAGAATTCGGATAATGAAGTTCTGTGTTGTTGAAATTAGAGCCGCTATAGTTTCATATTTGGCTAGATTTCGGATAATGTATACATAAGTAAGATTTATATTTCAGTGCTTTCTGAATATTTATGTGCTATTGCTCTTGAATTATTCGTCATATGTTACATGTTTTATAATTGAACCATGCTTTCTTTTGTTTATTCAAGAATAGCTTCTTTACTTCCTCATTTTTTTTTCCTATTTTGTGTTTAAGATCATACCATTTACTACATCTTTGCAATCTTCAAACAAATTATTTGCTTAGAAATATACAACTTATCTTCATGGGTCTCTCAAGGATGAGACTAAAAGTGTTGTAAAATACGTAATAATATTTTGACTTACAATTCTGAACTTTGTAGAAAAAAGTATAAAATCCGTGTAAAAAGGTTTTAAAAAAACAAAGAATATTTACTTTTTCTAGAACTTCGAATTAAACTACTCAAGTCTTTGTATTAGCAAATAAAGTTTTTTACATCAAGATACAAGGTAATGCATTGCTAACATATGGCTAACATCTTACTAATTTGAATTAACACTTGATAATATAAATAATAATATTACTAAATGAAGCTAAAAGTCATATATCTTGTATGAATACTTTACGTTCAAATTATTATTTTGGTTACATTTCGTTACTACAATTGTTGTTATTATATATAATTTTCATTTATAGTTCAAATAGTGTAACAATTGTATCTTACATAAAATATTAATTTATATCTTATGATATTTTAATTTATCTCAAATAATAACTTTTTTTGTTCAAGTGAATATTTTCACTCAATTACTACGATAGTGACCGGGTAATAATGTATTTACCGCTACCGTAATTTGGTGAGGTACTATAATTTTTCCTAACAGCTTCAGTGCACCTTTTTTCGCAGTTCCCAAACAGCGCCGGTATCCATCTCGAGCTCGGTTGAGAACAAGATGCAGGCAATCACGAGAAAATTAGGGCACCAATCTCTGAAGCATTCACCCGCAATTTCATCTTTCAAGTCTCTCTATCCCCCCTCTGATGATCACTGTATGTATCAATTCTCCCTTCTTTACGCATTTCTAGGGCAACTAAAGTTCTCATTTTGTCGATGAATTTTCCTAAAAGTGGTGATCTCTTATCGGATTGAGTTATAGTGTTTTTTTAAAATTGTTGAGCGCATTCTGTTATTTCAGATTATGGTTCGCGGTTCGCATCTAATGTTGCCACTAGTGGTGGCGGACATCTAGCTCGCAAGGGAACTGGTGGAAGATCATCTGTTAGGTAAAATACCCTACGTCAAACCTTTTTCTTTTTAATTCTGGGGTTTATTCTTGTTTTAATCTTATTTCGTATGTTTGTATAGATGGTACCAACTTGTTGAGACAATGGTTTAATCAAATTGGTACATTTACATTTGGTAGAGTGTTTCCTGTGCAGGGATAAGTTTAAGATTTGATCTCTAGATTTAGATAACTACACGTTTTTGATAACCTTTGGAGAACTACTCCTTGTCTCAATTTATGTGATGCACTTTCTTTTTAGCCTGTAGGAAAAAGAATGTTACTTTTCCATATTTAGAAATAATTTAACTTTAAATTTATCAATTAAAAAAGAAACAATTTAACTTGAAACTTCCATTTCACCCTTAATGAGGCAATTTTGTAGACACAAAAATATCTATGGTTTGTTTTAGACCAGAAGTTTCAATAATCTTCATTCTTTCTTAGAATCTGTGCTCAATCAAATTACAAGAACAACAAATCCAATGAGTTCCCGCAAGTGGGGTCTAGGGAGGGTAGGGTGTACGCATACCTTACCCTTGCCCTGGGGCTGGGAGGGTAGAGAGACGTTTTGCGATAGACCCTTAGCTAAAGACAACATGAAAAAAAGCAGTGGCAATAAGTAATAACAACAAGAAAACTAAGGCGAAAGAACGCACTCAAACAATAGGTTGTACCAGCAATCCAAGAATAAAGAGATACCATGTTGACACTAATGCTACCGGTTTGGGAAAGAAAAAGGGAACGCTCGACTGCCTACTAAGCTTCCACCCTAATTCTCGACCTCCACACCCTTCTATCAAGGGTCATGTCCTTGGTGAGCTCCAGTTGTGCCATGTCCTGCCTAATCACCTGTCCCCAACATTTTTTTGGCCTACTTCTACACCTCTTCCTACCCACCAAGGTCAACCTCTCACACCTCCTAATTGGGGCATCTGTGCTTCTCCTTTTCACATGTTCGAACCATCTCAACCTCGCCCCCTACATCTTATCCTCCGCGGGGGCTACAACCACCTTTTTCCGAATAACATCATTCTTAATCTTATCTAATCTGGTGTGCCCACACATCCATCTCAATATCCTTCTTTCAGCTACTTTTATCTTCTGAACATGAGAGTTCTTGACTGGCAGACACTCCGCTCCATACGATATAGTTAGTCTAACCACCACTTTGTATTAAGTTCTAGTGGTGCGTTCTTATCACCCCAGACACCGGATGCGGGCCTCTACTTCATCCGCCCTGCTCCAATACCGTGTGTGATATCCTCATCCATCTCCTCATTGACCTCTACATCAAGCCTCACATCCATGTCCGCTTCCTGAACTTATTCCAAGTATTCAGTCTTTGTCCTGTTCAACACGAAACCTTTAGACTCTAGGGTATGTCGCCAAACCTCCAACCTCTCATTAACACGACCTCGCGTTTCGTCAATCAGAACTATGTCATTTGCAAATAACATACACCATGGAACTTCCTCTTGAATGTGACACGTCAGTGTGTCCATCTAAGTACATAACATAAAATGGGACGGATGGATTTTGTCTTATGAGTCAAATTATGAGTATTGAAATGAAAGGGGCCTCAAATAGAGCAAAATGGAAACATGGAGTTTATATAGCGATCGTAACTAGTTTGGGATGAAGGGTAGGATAGTAGTTTTTGTAATCTTATACTATTCCACTAAATTTGATACATCATTTCTCGTTTCTTAATACTGTGATGGATTTTTGAATGTCTTTTTTACTCACTGTCATTTTTACTCACTTGTTTGGGATCAAGTCATTGTATGATTTGGGATTTCATGTTCTTTTTGGTTATTGGTTCTCTTGAATACCTACATGATGAGTTGTACCTTTTTCTTCGTGTTTTTATTGGTGCAGATTCTTTGTTTCATTTGATGTGTGCAATTAGAAGTATGTGTTTGATAATTTTATATGTTCTGTGAATCCATTGTTTGTAGTGGAATCGTTGCTACGGTCTTTGGAGCTACTGGATTTCTTGGGCGTTATGTTGTGCAAGAGCTTGGTAACCTCATATCCCCTTCACTTTAAAACGTGTAATTTATAGGACGAAGTTACTTCAGCTAAATAGTGCTTGTTTTCCCTTTTTTGGTTTTCAGCTAAAATGGGCACTCAAGTCTTGGTTCCTTTCCGTGGATCTGAGGATTCTCCTCGTCATCTCAAGTTAATGGGTGACCTAGGACAGGTATACTGACAGTTGTGCTGCCATAATAGATCTTCTTTTATTTTATTGTGATCTGTTCTTTAATTTTATTTTTTAAAATGTTTGAGCTTTATCTTAATCAGACAGACATGGGTTATAATTACTTGTGAAAGTGCATCTCATTTTTATGAGGTTTCTGCCTCTCTTTGTTTAACTTGCCCAGATTGTTCCTATGAAATACAATCCTAGGGATGAAAATTCAGTTAAAGCTGTGATGGCAAAAGCTAATGTTGTGATCAATCTCATTGGTACGTCTTCTAGAATTCTTAGTCCGTGGTCCACAAAAATATCTTTTTAACTGCTGCGGTGATTTTAACTCTATGGTTCCAGGAAGGGAATATGAGACCAGAAATTACAACTTTGAGGAAGTCAACCACCATATGGCTGAACAACTTGCAATGGTAGGTTCTGTCTCTATATTGCTTTATTCTATACTTAGATTAGTTGAATATCACTGAAGTAACATTCATGTTATTTTGAAAATACTGTCCATTGCATTTTATGGGTGATCTGTTTCTTGATAAGTAAAATGTTGTCCAATGTGTCAACTTGGGTATTAATACTTGAAGAGAATCTAAAATTAACTCATCAAGTTATTACAACTTGTTACTTTGGTTTCTGAGAGTGGTATCTTCTTCCCTTTTCCCCTTTTGTATGTCATTAGTCAATATAACAAATTCAGAAAGATAAAGTTCTGTGTACGTGTGTGCAGACTGACGGTGCATCTGCCTATCTGCTTAACTGCCTTTCTGATCCTAGTTTGTGCACTTTGTGGAAAATAGAATTCTTCTGACCCAGCGGAGAACATGAATTTTCGCTTAGTTTTTTTAATAGGGTGGAAATTATATGATTGAAAATTTATTACTTTTCTCATTAAATAATAATAATAATAAATGTACTCTGGAGATGATAAAATTGATGGTGATATGATCACTGCCATGTTATGAAATGATGAATTTGATGTTGCTTGCTTACTTCATGGTGTGCATATTTCAGGTGGCCCAGTTTGTGTCTAAGACCAAATCCAAACCCATCATAATAGCTTCAGATTTTTAAAACCAAAGTCAGACCAAGAGTAGTGAAAACATATTAAGTTTATTATATTATATTTTGTTTGGAAACGATTTTTGAGCCAAGTTACTAAGAACATAGATGTAATTATGTAAAGAAGATTCACTTTTTAATCAAAGAGGCTTTAACGAGTACAACTAAAATATGTATAATAACAAATTCCTCCAACAACTCGCAACTTTGATCTAGTGGTTAAAACGCAACGCATGCTGTGTGGGTTGGATGCATGTCACGGGTTTGTATCCGGCAAAAGCATGGTATCTAAGTGGAGAAGGGTAGAGGATGATCCACTGAGCTTTGAACCGTGCGCCACTGGCCCTTGGTGATATAAAAAACAGAGAAACAAATTCCTTCAACTAAAATGTTTTGTTGTAAATTCTCTACTTTTTGGTAGATTACTTATAGATGGGAGATTCTCTCATTATTTACTTTGTACAAATCTTCAGAACCTAAAGTATACCATTACCTAAAGTAATGCCAATTTTGATAACCTCATAAAATAATATTTTCTCAACCAGTATAAGAAATTGAAACATGAATGCTCCATTTATGCTATCACTATCTAGTTTTTCCGCGCTTCGTGCTATTGTATAAAGTTATATAATATAACTCCATAACTATTGTTATAAATTTTATGATAAAAAAAATTCTTTACAAAGTATAATAAAATAAGTAGCTTTAAGATAGAAATAAGATTTGTGAAGTCATGGTTTAGAGAGGCATGTGGCAAAACCAAAAAATTTAACAAAATTTTGTGCAGAGCAAATATTTAGATTGACATAATATGAGTTGTTTGTAATGAATCTCGATGTTACACTATTAGCTGCAAATAAAGGAAGAAACAATTTTGAAACAAAACGACTTATAGGGGAAGAGAAGCCAAATAAACACGTTAAGATTCTAATTTGCTAAATATAATTTGCTAGATGGCGAATATTCAGATGGACATAATATGAATAGTTTATAATGAATCCCGAGGTTACGCTATTAATTGCAAATAAAAGAAGATACAGTTTTGAAACAAAACGAATTTTGGGAGAGGAAAAACCAATTGAATACGTTAAGATATCTAGTAAATTATATATACATGGATTTTGGGCTTTTAATTAATTTTTACCTATGTTGCTCGGACTCTCCGAAAATGTTACTGGGTGCGTGTCGGTTCCTCCAAAAATAGTGTATTTTTGGAGGATCCGACACGGGTACGGCATCATTTTGGAGAGGCCGCGCAACATAGATTTTTACACTCATATATGTGTGTGTATATAGGCCAAGAACTCTATTTATTTTGTCCTAAAAGAGGTACCACATCACCTCAGCTATGTCCAACTTTATGTATATATATAGAGAGAGCGATTTGATGAAGATAACTGTTTGTTTGGGTATTACCGTTTCATAATTATTTACAAGAAGTTTAGTAACAAGGGAACTAAAAACTTGTTGGTTGTTTCATTCTCAAGACCAGACCAACTAATTTTGGAGAAATTTCACGTTTAATTTGATTCAGCTGGCTCTTGAAATCATTTGCAACCCTTTTTGGCACACTATATTTGGGTAGTGTTGAGGAGGGCATGAGTCTATCCTATATGCGGGGATGAAGCTAAGGAAAGAAGAAAATTGAAGGGTTGCATATGCCTTCCAGCCCCTTTAAATTAAATCACATTTACTTTGCTTCTGATTCTACCAAACACCATAAGTAGGAAGGATTAAATGCTTTACCAGGAAAAGTAAATTACCCAGTCCCCTTGTGTCATCCCCTCGTACGCAGTTTACCAACCCCCGAACAACTTTGTTAATTATTGAAGATCATCATCATTTCCAAATCTCAAAATATGTTGCAACTTTTACACCCTTATTGTGCTAATTGAAAAAAAAATTGTTTTTTCATGACATCCTAAATGGGCTAGAGAGTATTGGTTCTCTTAGAATTAAATGTCTGCATCAATCTCTCTTGCCATGCTGTAGCCAACCATGACACTGGCGACCTTGATGTCTTAGCTTCTATTTTCATGTCAAATGACGTGCAAATTAGTGATCCTTTCTTCTGTCAGCTTTGTTGCTATAGTAAGATGATCCGAGGTTCGGGCCAGAGATGGATGACTAGGACTTAGCATATACTCTGGTTTAAAGTACTGGAAATGACAGAGAGAATTAAATGATCTACTACATTCACTATTTTCTGCTCTTTTGAAGTTGTTCATGAAGAGTGTTTTGCCTGTACTAGCATGTACTTCTTATCTCCGCAATGTTTCTGGTTGCATTTGATGATCTGCGACATTCACCATTTTCTGCTCCTTTTGAAATCGTTTGTGAAGAGTATTATGTCTGTAGTAATATGTACTTCCTATGTTGGCAGATCGCCAAAGAACACGGTGGTATAATCAGATTTATTCAAGTTTCTTGCTTGGGGGTGTCTCCTACATCCCCATCTAGAATGCTCAGAGCTAAAGCTGCTGCGGAAGAAGCTGTTGCACGTGAACTTCCTGAGGTGAAACATAGCCAAATTATGTTTAATCTATTACATGTACCTTTCAGGCTGAAATTACGCTCTTACTCTTCCCTCCCCCACCCCACCGAAAAAAAGACATTTATCATATGGGCAGCCTTATTAGAGGCTCGTACAATGCGCACTTAAGCTCTGAAGTTCAGTTAAAGCCTGGTTGTGTGCTTAGCCTCACTTGAGTGGCGCTTTATGAAGGCGCAAATGTGTGCACCTCATCAACCACTGGCACTGTCTTTGAGAAGGCAGTACTAGACAACAAAATAGAACTGCATCTAACTTTTTATGAATCAAGCTCATTGATGGCATCAAGAAGATGCAAAAGTAGAATAAAAGAGAATCCAGCAAAAAATGAGTGAGCTCATATACATGAGAAGCTAATATAAGACCAGGGAGCTGACAAAGTTAAAAAATTTGTCAGGGGAATCTACAGGGGACAAATTGTGCCAAACTAAAGAGATACATTAAGCACCTAGCTTTAATAGAGTGATTTGGAGTTGATACACCATCAAAACACCTTCTATTCCTTTCTGTCCACAAACACCAAAAGAAGCTAACAGGGATCAGTTTCCAGATTCTCCTGATGGCTCTATGAACTTTTTTTTGTTGAAGTAACTTATTGATGGCTCTATGAACTTTCCGTGCCTCCAGTTTTCAAAGGCCTGCTTGATATGATAATTGAGAAAAGCATTCTCCACAAATCTGAATGCATCGTTTCATCTGAATAAATAAGTTTAAATGGCTTTTAAGCATGATTGACATAATATTTACTTTGTATATTTCGCTTAATTATAATTATTTCAATTCTTTAGTCCAAAGTTGTTACTGTGTTTGCAGTTATCTTTCCTTGCTTTGCATGTATCTATTTTATTTTTTCTTTGCCTAGCGCCTTTAATTTCGCTTCGGGAAAGCCCCAGCAAAATTTGGCTCTTTCCTGTGCCTTTCGCGATACCCTCTCTGCTTTCAGGTCGAACTTATCAGTTGTATTACTTTCTGCACCCACTTCGATACCTAGAGGCCCAAGAAGAAAAAGAGGACAAAGATTACAGTAAATGACTAGAAATAAGAAGTAACAGAAACTGAAATAAAAACTGCAAGACAATTTCTCTGAAGAAAAAGAATTCTATGAGTTACATAACTGAGATCACAATAATTACAAAAGGTGATTTCTTTTTTTTCTTGATCAAGTAAATGTATTTTATTAAATAGGATCAAGATGGTACGCAGAAGAAGATGACTTCAAAGAATTCTAATTAAGTCATAAAGAAATTGTAGATCTCAGAGCAGGATCTGGTGTTCCTGGAGAAAGGAAATGGAGAATGGGTTAATGGTAAGTGGGAAATTTGGTGTTTGTTGTGGGGAGTGAGGGGAGGGGATCAAACGGCAGTAGGTTGATGAAAGGGGTAAAGAGCAACAGTCGGGGGTTGGTTGTGAAGACCAGTGGGGGATGTGGGTGAAGCAGTTTTGGTTTATAACACACCCACCTACTTTATGGCCACTGGACGGAATAGATGTCACCACAGTGAGATGCTGGGCCATAGAGTCTTGAAACAGAACATTGGGAAGGGGAGAGGAATTGGTGAGGAGGAAAATGAATTGAAAGAAGTTGCAGTTGTATACTGGGAAGTTCTTGCATCACGTAAACATATTATTATTAGAAAAGGAATTGGAAGAACTTTTCCCCTAACCTTGTATATGTGCAGGTAAAACCATTTCACATTTACCTTTTGCTTGCTTATAAAAAGAAAGGAAATTTTCATAACCTGATGGATATCTTATGTTGCTTTATTTAGTTATTTCTTCAAGTTACAATGTGCTTACTCCAGTCTCAAATATTTTAAATTATTGTTATGGGGTGAAGTTGCTGATCTGCTCACTCATCTTCAGGCGACCATAATACGACCAGCAGTGATGATTGGTACAGAAGATAGAATTCTGAATCCATGGGCACACTTTGCAAAGAAATATGGCTTTATCCCTCTGTTCGGAGATGGTTCGACAAAGTATGTGTCTGTAACAATTTGTTGTCATTCTGGGAGAATTTATTTAGCATCTATGGCTCATGCTCTTAAAAATGCTTTTGCAGAATTCAACCTGTATTCGTTGCTGATGTTGCTTCTGCAATTGTTGCTTCTTTGAAAGACAATGGTATTAGCATGGGAAAAGTTTATGAACTTGGTGGCCCGGATGTTTACACTATGCATGAATTGGTCATTATCTGCCCTATTATTGTCTTTCCTTACTGCTTTTCCTGTTTTTAGTATCTCATTATTTAAATTAAATTGTTTAATGGAGTTCTGCTGATCATATTTTGCAACAGGCAGAGCTCATGTTTGATATGATCCGTGAATGGCCACGCTATGTGAATGTTCCTTTTCCTATTGCTAAGGCAAGTTCTAACCAAGTTTTCAAACACATCTGCTTCTATATTCATTTTATATGTTTCTTGTCTTGTAAGTGGGTCTATCTGTTACTTTAGGTATCTCATTTTTGATTTATGGAAGTTTAGGATTTGGAAACCTGCTCGTATCTCTGGGTATGAGAATGTTGTAGTTCTTAACTAAGTGCTCCTTACCTTACCTGGTGCTACCTGCTTATTGTACATGATGAAGTTGGATTTCTAGATACAATAGAAGAACTGCACTTTTTGTTATTATGTCTTTTAGCACTGGCTTAGTGCAAGTATTTATAAATTTTTGATTACTTATAAATTAAAAAAAGGTGCGCCGTATGTTAACTTTTATATGTGGCACTTTAGGTTTCTCCATTCACTCTAAGTAGTAAAGAATTTATAGGAACCAATATCAGGATAAATGCTATAGTCCAACTGCATATATGACAAAACATATTAGGTTTCTCCATTGCAGATCAGATGTAATGGACCCAATAATCTGTCTTTCAGAACTTGAAATGAAGTAAACTCAATTGGACTGCATTAACAGTAAGAAAAATTTAATCATTTTGACTGCGTTAATCTAACAATAGCATGTAAATGTGATATATGGAGCATGCTATTTATTAACTTGGTAAACTCGCACAACCAATTTGACTACATTAGTCTAGCAATAGCATGTAAATATGACACATGGAGCATGCTATTTATTAACTAGGTGAAATCTACAAATTTTTCTCCTTATTATAAAAATATTGCCAATATTCTTATATTAGCTCATGTATAAGGACAATGGGTATTTTATTTGCAGTTTGAATTGAAGCAGAGATGTAAATATATTTTAAACTTTAACAGCAGAGTTTGAGGTAGTTGGTGATAGAAAAAATGTGGAAGGTGTATGGTAAATGGAAGAATGGATCAAGTAGATGATATCTAGTCGAAATTAACGGAGTAGTTGTTACACTCGCAGCATTTGGTGTTTGATGGTAGTCCTTTTATTCTAGCTAGAGAACTGTAATTTGGTGTAGTAATAAGTGTGAATTCCGAACCTTTAGCTTTAGAGAATTCCCATTTTTTCCTTTAAAGAAAAATTATTTGGCATTGGCCTGAAGTAGAACTAAACATATATTGGGAGATACAAGGGATTCATGTAGCCAATTCTAAATAGTATGGAGTTGAGCCATAGTTGATTGAGTGTGTGGAAATTTGTTTGTGTGTGTGTTTTGTGGGGGGGGG
>MU673946.1:22670-63867 GCA_026770625.1 Nicotiana glauca | reverse complement strand
AAATGCATACTAAATCAGATCCTTCGCTCAACTGTCACAAACTTACATAGATAACCAATCGTAAATAATGAAATCGGCACACTTTATTCATCAACGCTAGATACAAGAGAAATTCTTAATAGGAAACTATTGAATTGGCACACGAATTCAGACTTCTAACAAGATCCAACAGTTTAGCATCACTAAAAGAGGAAATACACAAAAGTTCAATTTCTCTTTAATTAGTGAATGAGTTGACGAACATGTACCTTATGATAGACAAAAATGGCAGCAACAATGTATGAATACGAATGAAAGTCAAAACATAGCAATTTGGTTCTGCAAACGCTCAACACCAGAAAATTTGGACGGCGTTGACTCGACGGAACCAAAATATGTCCGGCAACCTCGAACGGAACTTCAAAACATGAGATTATTTATATGTATAGGTTCCGAAAATCAGACGATGGCTGCTGATGGCTTCTCTTTTGAAGATCTCATGTTCTCTTCAATGCTCAGAAGGAGAAGAAGGTGTTGAGGGTTGGTTTACGTTTGGCTTAGGGTGTTCTCAAGCTTGAAGAAGAAGGGGTCAACCGATAGTTTTTCTTTTGGTGAGAGCAAGAGATCGGTGCTGATGGGGGGTCGCCTCCTTCAGCGTTATTTTTTGTCCAAAACCAACGTTCTTTTTTTTTGTTCCCCCTATTCAATATGTGTCCCTGTATTGTGTATTGTGTGTGTATTATAGTGATGGGATGAGGAGTAATTTTGGGGGAAAAATATTTTGGGGAAGGTTTTGGGGGGAAAATATTTTGGGGAAAGTTTTGGGGGGAAAATATTTTGGTTTTTTCAAATGTTTGGCCAATTTGAATTTAAGACCAAGCCTTTTCACTTTCCTCTACTTTTTGTTGTTCTTTTCTTTCTTTAATTAATTAAAAACCTAAATTAAATTTCTAAATTAATTCAAATTGTAAAATTAAGCTAATTATCTAACTATGTAAAAATGATCATTTTTTTTTTAATTTTTGATTAATAGCACAATTGACTCAATGTAATTAATTCCTAAATGCAAACTAAACCTAAGGTGGCATGAAATTAAAATGTGATATTTTTTTTATTTTTTATTTTTATTTTTATGATGATTTTTTAAAAAATGTAAAAAATGTTTGAAATGTAACTAAATAAAGAAAAACACCTAAAAATCAATTAAAATTATTTTCGTCTATTTTTAGGAGTTATTTTCATACAGGGCAAAAATTACGTGCTTACAGTTTTTTCTTAAGTGGAGGAGTTTTGTACAAAAGAACGCCAGACCTTGGATTGTTAAGGTGCATAGATGCTAAACAAACTACGGCTGTCATGGCCGAGGTACATTCAGGAGTCTGCGGATCACATATGAGCGGATATGTGTTGGAAAAGAAAATTCTTCGAGCAGGTTATTATTGGCTTACCATGGAGCAAGATTGTATTAGTTTTGTGCGCAAATGTCATCAGTGCCAGATACATGGAGATTTGATTCATTCTCCATCATCGGAATTGCATACAATGTCGGCAACCTAGCCTTTCGTTGTTTGGGACATGGATGTCATTGGACCAATTGAACCAGCAGCATCCAACAGACACAGGTTCATTCTGGTGGCCATTGATTATTTCACCAAGTGGGTTGAGGCTAAAACTTTCAAGTCTGTAACCAAGAAAGCAGTGGATGATTTCATCCACTCAAATATCATCTGTCGATTTGGAATCCCAAAGGTGATCATCATGGATAGTGGTGCTAATCTTAATAGCAATTTGATGAAAGAGGTATGTCAGCATTTTAAGATTACACACCGTAACTCCACCCCATATCGTCCCAAAGCAAATAGAGCAGTCGAGGCGGTCAACAAAAATATAAAGAAGATATTGCGAAAAATGGTGGAGGGTTCCAGGCAATGGCATGAAAAGTTACCATTTGCCCTGTTGGGTTATCACACTACTGTTCGTACTTCAGTAGGTGCAACTCCTTATTTGTTGGTATATGGCACTGAAGTAGTGATACCTGCGGAAGTTGAAATCCCGTCTCTCCGGATTGTCGCTGAGGCCGAGATTGATGATGATGAATGGATCAAAACCCATTTGGAGCAGCTGAGTTTGATTGATGAGAAAAGATTGGCAGCAGTGTGTCATGGTCAGTTATATCAGAAGAGAATGGCAAGAGCATACAACAAAAGGGTGCGCCCCCGGAAATTCGAAGTGGGTCAGCCAGTGTTGAAGTGTATCCTTCCATATCAGGCCGAAGCGAAAGGCAAGTTCGCCCCAAATTGGCAGGGGCCATTCATTGTGATGAGAGTGTTATCCAATGGAGCTTTGTATCTGACAGATATCAAAGGCAAATGTGTAGACATGACCATCAATTCTGATGCAGTCAAGAGATATTATGTATAATTTCTTTAATTGTTTGTTTGTATTTGGCATTGTTTCGAAGATTGGAATGACGAAAGCAATTTTTTCTGCTATCTAAACACTTTACCCTTTATTTCCCCCCTTTTGAGCCTTATTTATTTTTATTTCATACCCCTCTTTTGGAATCAATAAACGAAAAGAAAAAAAAGAGAAAGTACAAAGAAAACAAAGAAATTCGGGTGTGAACTACGTTTGACCTGATTCCTTTAAGGATACGTAGGCAGCCTCACGGCTCGGTCATAGTGAAACAAAAATTAAAAAGATCCCCAAAGCAAGAAACTAGGGCAGAAATTGTTGTTGTGGAAAGAAAGTTGATTCCAAAAATTATAATTTTAACCCGTCAAAATTGTTTTGAGCCTTTTTGATACCCTTTTCTTTTTAACCATACCCAAGAACCCACATTGATGTCCAAAGAAAGATCTCCTGATCAGTCTTCAAGAGATGCCAGTTCGAGCAAGTGAGAGAGAATTCATATAAAGGGCACTCCGGTTTAATCAAGAAAAATAAAAAATGAGAGAGTCTTATTGGTGAAAGCCCAAAAGGGCACTGTAAGGAGATGAAAGCTGAGAGAAAGTAAAAATGAGAGAGTCTTACTGGTGAAAACCCGCAGGGGCACTGTAAGGCGATGAAAGTTGAGGGAAATCCAAAAATGAGAAAGTCTTATTGGTGAAAACCATCAAGGGCACCATAAGGCGACAAGGAATTTAGAAAAGGACACATGAGATGAGAATAACGGTAAAGATCCGTTAGGACGTTACAATCTGAATGAGGATGAGGATCCGGCAAAGAGTTGGTTTATGGAAACCTTGAGGCGCAGAGTAAGACAATTGGAAATCTGATTGATTTAATAGATTGGGTTGATTAATCTCAAATGCACAACATGATCATTGCGATCGGTTATCCCATTCAGATAAGTCCTTTTCTTGTCTCAAACAGTCTTCTAAAGGAAGATTTTCTTTTCTTTTATTTTTCTATCTTCTAAAATTATCGCATTTCATTTTTTTTTTGGCTAAGGCTTTTTCGATAATTGTTAGCACGTGATTTTTGCTTCGCTTGAACTATTCCTATAAAATTCTTAAAATTAAGATTTTTCTTTAGTATTTGAATTTTAGGGAATTAATCGCATGATTATGTGTTTGTTTGCATTTTGTGTGCATGTTTAGTTGGCATAATTCATAAAAAATTATAAAATATAGCACCTTCCCATTTACGACTCAGTTCTATATTTTTAGGTTTACTAGTTAATTAACATTACAAAAATAAGAAGAAAATAACAAAAATAGTTCTTTTTGTATTTTTTACTTTTAATTCTCAAATTGGTTTTAATTTGTTCGAAATTAGGAATTAATTCTTGAAAATTAATTAGTTTAATTCAAGATTTAAAATCAGGTCTTTGTTCATTTTAATTTTTGTATTTACCAAAATTAAGAGAAAAATAAATAAAAAGAAAATGAAAGAAAAAGATTCAAAAGAATTAAAGAAGGGCCAGCCTGTTTTGGGCCTGTTTCTTAATAAATCAGTAGCCCCACCCAAATTCCCGTCCAAACACCCTCAAAATTAGCCCAACCCCATATCAGAAACCCGGTCCAGTCCCGTTAATACCCAAAATGACACCGTTTCTTGCCCTTGAATCATGACCGTTGGATCTCATCAATCCAACGGTCCGGAACTAACTAGGTTTAGGGTATTTAAGTGTCAGAATCACCCTACCCCCAAAATCATCTCTCAGAACACCCCTAACACACACCACCGCTCCTCCGCCGTCTCCCACCGTCCGCCGCCGGCTGGAAATCGCCTCCGCTGGTGGCGAGTCTCCAAATGACCTCAAATTTACACCTCGTGTTCATCTCCTCCTCCCCTTTCCATATCTGCCTCCAGTTCTTTTCAAATATTACCCAAACGTCTCGAATCTTCAAAACCCTAGGCACCGCCTCCCAAACCTTCCCAAAATTACACCCCAAACCCTCCTCACCTTCTTCTTCCCAAATCCCAAACCAATTTACCCCAAATCTAGCCGTAATCCCTCAAATTTCAGATCTAGGGTTGGGACAAAACTGAAATGAATTTTCCAAGGATTACCAGTGTCGAATTGAGTTCCAAAATAAGGTTATGTGCTTTTTCTTGGCAAGAAAAAGCATATAACATTATTTGGGGACTCGATTCGAGGTCAATCGATTAGAAGGCCAAAATCAGTAAGTTTTTCTTTCTTATTTGATTTTTTTATTTCGTTTAAGCTCTTGTTTATTTCCTTTTTTTTTGTCTTTGCATAATAATTTCGAATGTGATATTTCCTCCCTGATCAATTGTTCTTCATGTTAATTGATTTAGGATTCTTAGGGTTTTAACTGATTTTTTGTTCCGTTGATTCTGTTTTTGTTTTATTTTTATTTTTGTTTTTGGTTTAATTTTTGTTCTGTTGATTTTGTTTTGATTTTTCTGTTGGTTTAATTCTGTGTTTGATTTCGATTTATGATCCATGATTGTTGTTGTTGATTATATGATATTAATTTTAGTTTCAATTTTAATTTGTTTGCTGGTAGTTCACTGTTCTTAATCTTAACCTTAGGACATTAGTATTAATTAGGGTTAAATCCTAAGTTTTGGTTGATTGATTCAATTTTTAGTTTTTCTTATTATAATTGGTGATGTTTGGTTATAGCTGAACCTTTTAGTCCATGTGAGTAGTTAACCATGGTTATTTGACCAAGGTAAGAGGGATGGGGGGTTAGTTTAACTAGGTTATGTAATTTAGGGGTAAGGACAAGGGTAGTATAGGTATTTTTAAATAGAGAATAACGTAGTAATTAAAATTGAAAACCCCTAGAACCTTCTAGATTGGGGTTCCAATTACAATTTCAGGAAGTTAATAGTATAACTTGGGCAACAAGCCAATAAGTAAAGGACTAAGTAGTTAAAAACTGAAAATAAAAGAGGGACTTAAGGTGTAAAACAAAATCTGAAGGATGCCCTAGTTTTGCCTATAAAAAGGCATACCCCTTGCCTTGCAAGGCAACTTTTGAAGTTTGAAGAAGTCCAGAGATATGAAATTTAAAATTCAAAAGGTTTAGAGGCTAGGAATCTGAAAATTCGAAATCCAAGTTTAGAAGTTCAAAAAATTTCAAAATCTGAAAGTTTGAAATCCTGAAAACTTACTATTCCATCGAATTATCTGGTTTGATTTCGAGGTTTCTAAATTCTAAATCAAATCTCTAGTTCACCTGAGGTTGCAAATGGCCTAAGTTTCCTTGTGCTATTGTTAGTTGAGGTTCTAGAGGTTCCTGGGGCTATTTCGAGTTAATTTGGGTCATTCAAGCTTGGTTTGGTGCTTGCTAGTGTTATTTGCTTGAAACTAATTTCTGGATTGCTTGATACCATTTCCTGGGTTTGAAATTGGCTTTAAATTGATGTTGACTGCTGTCTACTACTGCTGACTTTTCCCTCTCCTTACTTTCCTTACATTCCAGGTATTCCTTTGGCCTCCAATGATATATGAAGTTTGAATCAAATGTGGGATCAAAATTTGAAGAAATGATGAACTGTTACACATGTCTCCTTTAAATCTCATTCATATTACATGATTTATGTTAGATTTGATTATGTTGATCTAATGTATCCTCAAGTACTTGCAAACATGTCTGTTTAATTTGGGATCCATGGAAATGTGAAAGTTATATGGCCTGGACAGATCATTATGAGTAATAATAGGACTTTAAACTCATGAACGCCTATTTTAGTAGTTTAGTTGTAGTCTGATGTAATTTTAGCATTGTTAGTAGTGTTAATTCGTGCCTGATAGACATTTGAAAAAGTTTTGTACTGCAGTGGTTAATTCCAGTGGTTTAAACTTGAGATCAGGGAACTAGAATTTTGAAATTTGTGCTCAATATGTCACGACCCGAATTTTCTCACCATCGGGAGTCGTGATGGCGCCTACTGTCGGAGCTAGGCAAGTCAAGCATCTAAATATTTTCTGATGACAACCCAACAATAATAAGAATAACGAGTCATTTAACTAAGAGCGAAAGTCTTTAAAACATAAATAACTGAAAACCCAAAATGTGGAAGTTTAATATTTCTCTACCCAAGACTGGTGTCGCTATATCACGAACTACTAAAGAGTGCTACAAACAAGTCTGAATAGAAATACATATATGTCTGTCTCGGTACAATGAAAACAAACTGAAAACATGGAAAGGGACTTCGACCTGCGAACACCAGCTAAGCTACCTCGTAAGTCCTTGGACTGAAGTCAGCTCCCGGTCAATATCCTACTGTTGTGGTCCAAAAGCTGCTTCGGTGCCGTGATCTGTGCAAAAAAGCACAGAAGTGTAGCATCAGCACAACCGACCCCATGTGCTGGTACGTGCCTGGCCTAACCCCGGCGAAGTAATGACGAGGCTAGACGGGACTACCAATCAACCTATACAGTTCAATATATATATATATATATATGCAAAAAAAAGGAAGAATACAGAAATTAAACAGTTAAGAGGGAGGGAAGCATACTATGGGGGAGTACATTCCGGATATAAAGTCAACAATTTAAGTAAGAAATATGGCAATAACAACAATTAATGAGAGCAGGAAAATCAACAGTTACACGGCATCAACCTTCGTGATTTTACTCTCATTCTCACCAAAAGCAATCAAATAAAGTACACGGCATCACCCTTTGTGCTTTCCCTCACATAACTCTCATAACTTGGCACGGAATGATCCTTCGTGCAATTATAATCAAATCAGAGCACGGAATGTCCCTTCGTGCATAATTAATCAAAACATGACACGGAATGACCCTTCGTGCAAATATAATCAAAACATGGCACGAAATGACCCTTCGTGCAAATATAATCAAAACATGGCACGGAATGATCCTTCGTGCAAACATAATCGAAACATGGCACGGAATGACCCTTCGTGCATTATTACTCTTCCTCACCCAAACAGCAATCACAACCAAACGGGGCGAGGGGATAAACAAATAATAAGAAATGTCCTGGCAAGGGAATTACACAATTAACGGCTAAATCCCGGCAAGGGAGAATAATCAATATATTCAAACCATCCCGGCAAGGGGTTAATCATAATACCTTCTATTTCCTTCATTTCTTACACAATAGTCTTTTTATTGTTCGAGCCAATGCTCCAAAGAATTTACAACCCACAATCAATCCTTATACTCTTCATATTTCATAGGATTCATTAATTAACATGATAGAGTCATAACAATATCGGAATAAGTACAAACAAGGACCCACGGTCATGCTTGACACCGATGTGTAGATACTCATCACCATGCCTATACACCGTACTCAACATTTAGCAATTAGCAAACAACACCCTTATCATATTCCCTCAAGCCAAAGTTAGATCAAACACTTACCTCGAATGCTCCAAACTCAACTCAAGCCTCTAATATAGCTTTACCCCTCGAATACACCACCAAACCGCTCGAATCTAGTCACAAATTACTTGAATGTATCAACAAATGCTAATTGAATCAATTTGAATGCATGAGAATGAATTTTCCAAAGTTTTGCTAAAAATTTCCAAAATGCCCCCGGGCCCACGTGATCAAAACCCGAGGTTCGGACTAAAATCCGGTTACCCATTCCCCCACTAGTTCATATCTATGATTTGTTTTGAAATCGAACCTCAAATTGAGGTCCAAATCCCCAAATTTAAGAAAACCTAGATTCTACCCAAAATCCCTAATTTCACCCATGAAAATCCTTGTTTTCAAGTGGAAAACATGTTTAATGATGTTAAAGATTGAAAGAATTGAGTAAAAATCAACCTTCAAATGATTTGGGATGAAGATTGCTCTTGAAAAATCGCCTATGACGTTTGGGTTTTGAAAGAATGGTGAAAAGTGATGAAAATTCGGCTAAGTTTAAAATTTGCTGGGCTGCGGATATGGGAAATGCGAAGCTGGGTTCGCAATTACAAACCCTGCAGGCTTGGGAATTGCAACATTTCTGTTCGCATTTGCAAACTCAGGCAAAAAGATGGGCATCCGCATTTGCGATCGAAGGTATTACATTTGCGAACCTTCCCCCTACATATTTGCGAGCTAAACCATCGCATTTGCGATAGTGCCCAAATTTCCCAGACTTCGCAATTGCGAGCTCGCAATTGCGAGTCCTCCCTTCGCATTTGCGAAAATCACAGAAGCCAGCATACCAGATTTTCAAAAAATGGAAAATGCAATCCGATGCCTATCCAAAACTCACCCGAGCCCTCGGGGCTCCAAACCAAACATGCACACAACCTCAAAAATATCTTACGGACTTACTCGTGCGATCAAATCACCAAAATAACATCATATACGTGGAATCAAGCCTCAAAACACGTGATTTCCTTCAAGCTTCACAAATTTTCAAATTTGGAACTTATAGTCCGAAACACGTCAAACGATGTCCGTTTTCAACCAAACTATACAGATAGTGCTTAAATCATATATAAGACTTGTACCAGGTGTCGGAACTAAAATACGAGCCCGATACCATAGTCTTTTAATCAATTTTTATTTCCAATTTCCTTAATTAATTTCAGAAAACAATTTCACAGAAAAATTCATTTCTCGGGCTTGGGACCTCGGAATTCGATTCCGGGCACACGCCCAAGTTCCATATTTTTCTATCGACCCTACGGGACCGTCGAATCACGGGTCTGGGTCCGTTTACCCAAAATATTGACCGAAGTCAATATTATGCATATTAATATCAAAATTTACCATTTTTCACATAGAACTTATATATAAGCTTTTCGGCTATGCGCCTGGACTGTGCACGCAAATTGAGGCAAGTAAAATGAGGTTTCCAAGGTCTCGGAAGTGCAGAATGAAAGAAAAAATCGGTAGGGTCGTCACATTAAATCAGGCATCTTCTTTAGTTAAAAATGTTAATCAGTTTAGTTTTTGTCGCTGAATTTCAAAGATTAGTGTAGTAATTCATTGACTTAAACATGATCAGCATACAGACATGGAATTTGAATTAAAATAAGCAGGTATCTGATTTGGACGAGTTTGAATTGTCCATTTGCTTATAAATGGTTAAATTTAATTTTTGATTTGAGATCAACGTTGTGAGATCCCATTTAAAATCAACATTAATTTGGGCTCTTGTTTTTGGGCCAAAACTCAACAATTGGCTTGAAAGAAAGTTTAAGCCCTTTGGAATAGGTCTAAACTTGGCCTTAATTGAATAATGAGAGGCCCAAATATTACCAGTTTCCTCCTTCTGCGATTTGATTAGTCTCACTAGACTATGGAATGATCAAGGACTGTAATTTTATTCCCAAATTGGGCTTGTGATTTTAGCCCAAGCTTTGAATGATTTATATGAACAAAGTTGAAGTGACCTTTCATTTCCATGGGCTGGCTTCGAGGCCCAGCATGCTGAAAGCCCCATATTGCTTATTGAAGCTATTAGATTTAAGGATTTTTTAATTTGAATTATAGGCTTGGGCTTTTCAAGTTAAGTAGCAAACTTGAATTAAGGGGATTTTTCAATAATGAAGATCCTTTTGTTTGGGTTTGGACTTGATCTTGAGGCCCAAGTGTGTTCAAATGCTTTTAATAATAGTTTATTAACAATGCCATTTAATTAGGCCTTCAGAGATAATCTTTAATAGAGAATAATAATCCCTTTTAGGATAGCCTTTAAAAAAATAAAATGCGGTGCGCCACGCCAAATAAAATCACAAATTACGTGGCCCTCTTTAATTACTTCATTAAAAATATTTAGAACTCGTGAATGCCATTTAACAAATTTTCATGGCCTCCTGCAAAGTTAATAACACGTTAGTCATTTTAGGCACGTTCTTTAATAATTTTACCTTCCTAAATTCGGGTGTGCATTTCATGTGACCCAAATTCAAATCCCACAATGTTGAATAAAATGTGTTGAGGATCCGGGTGCATTTCATGTGACGTGATCCAAAAATATATTTTAAACGACGTTCAATTTTCTTAAAATTAATTAAAATCGGTAAATAATTTTAAAATTGCACTATAGGATGACATGTATTAAAATCAGATATTAAATTATTACACGACCGAGCTAGAACTACGGGATCCGGGGGTGCCTAACACCTTCCCCCGGGTCAACAGAATTCCTTATTCAGAATTTCTGGTTCGCAGACTCCATTCGGGAAGTCGAAATTTCCTCGATTTGGAATTCAAGATAAACTTGTGACTTGGGACACCAAAAGCCAAACCTATCCCAAGTGGCGACTCTGATCATTAAATAATCTCATTTCGAATAATGTCACTTAAAGTAGAAAAACTCCCCTTATACATTTTCCTTCGGGGTAGGTGTGTAAAAAAGGAGGTGTGACAGCTCTGGCGACTCTGCTGGGGATGACAAACCCAGAACTTCAGTTCAGGGTTTAAGAATTTGAGCTTAGAATAACTANCCAGTGACTTGGGATACCAAAAGACAAACCTATCCCAAGTGGCGACTCTGAATTGAATAAATAATCTCATTTCGAATAATGTCACTTTAAATGGAAAAACTTCCTTATATATGATCCTTCGAGGTAGGTGTGTAAAAAAGGAGGTGTGATAGCTCTGGAGACTCTGCAGGGGAAACGAACCTAAAATTTTGATTCAGGGTTCAAGAATTCGAGCTTAGTATAACTGTTATATTTGGCTTTATCTGATTTTACTGCATGTTCCATGCTAAATATGCTAAGTGTTTTACCGCTTTGATATTTGTTGAATTGTATATATAAACTGTTACGACTCCCTTCCTCTCTCTGAGTCTTCTATATCATGGATAAGGGTGCACTTTGTGTAGCTTCTCTTCTGTTTAGAGTATTTTCCCATGTAGAACGAGGTTTGGATAAGTTGCTAAGCCGGCGGAGCTTCTGTATCCCCGGTACACTGCCCCCCCCCTTCCCCGGCTCGAGTTGTCCGCTTGGGTAAGCCAGGTCTAGAACAATAAACCCAGGGCTTAAACCTAGTATAACAAAGCCTCATGTCGGATCCCTAGTAGGAACGTTTGTTTGCATCATGTGCATTTGACTTAGGGGACTCAACACAGGGGTTGGGTCCGTCTAGGACAGGTGACCCAAAATGAAAAGACCATCCTGATGCATCTTACGTGCTACTTTGCATGTTAACCGGCTTGTAAATAATGGGAGAGAGTTGAAGGAAAATAGCAGTGAGTGTAACCACTTGTTTTGAAAAACTTAATACCTAAATAGTAGTGAAACTCTACCGGATTTTTGAAAAAAAAAAAGAAAAAACAAAGAAAGATTTTTTCTTTTCAAAATATATTTGGTTTTGACAAATCTGCCCGAACTACACCAGTGTGATTCTCACCGAATGTGAGATACGTAGGCAATCCTCATCGGGTCCAACTTCCCCTTTGCAAAAATAGCCAAAAAAATAATATCCAAAATTTTAATTTTTGTTATAAATAAGTCGGGTGATACCATTCTTGTAAAATAAGCCAAATGCCCCCAAAAGGGCGCCAAAAGGCTGTTTTTGCAAGAACAACCACCCTGAGACATATTTTACGGTTAGCGGGCACATCCTTAAAATCTTCTTCCCCGGAGTGCTGAAAGGTCATATCCGCAAAACCATGTCTTATTTTTTCTTAAAGAAAAGTTTTGAATAAATATGGCAGGATGAGTACAGTTGACATTGAATCCTTCTCAGTCCTAGTGAGATCCCTTTGAAGCTCCACATGTGGTAGAATGACCTAGGAAAGGGTAGCAGAGAACGGTGGAAAAGATTCTGGGTGGCCTCGTCGGATTATTGAACATTAAGCCAAGGCCGGATATTATTGAAGCATTGATACCTTTTTGGGACCCAACTCGCAACGTGTTCAGGTTCTCGGACTTCGAGCTTACACCAACATTAGAGGACGTTGCAGGGTATGCAGGCCTTAACGGAAACCTCAGGGGTCGATATCTATTGGCACCGAGATCGGTAACCCTCCATAGATTTTTGGACTTATTGAGTATCAGCCGGGATGTTCAGGATAAGAATCTACCATAAGGGTATTGCACACTCCACTTCCGGTACTACTGATATGGTAACCCGCGAGGTTTTGAGGAGCCCAACACTTGTTTAACCCACGCTGGAAACAAAGATAAGTGGGAGGCACGGAGAGGATTAGATTTCATGGTAGCTTTCTTGGGAGTCGTGATCTGTCCCCGAAAAGATGGTCACATAGATATTGGTCTCGTAGGAATGCTAGATATGGCTATAAAGAAAACCAGCAGCACGGTGGTTCCTCTGATTGTGGTTGAAATGTATCGAGCTTTGACCAAATGCCGAGAGGGAGTAAATTCTTTCAGGGTTGTAATTTGTTGCTATAGCTATGGATACAAGAGCATCTCTGTCACCGGACTGGGTACATGAACTATGGTTTGATTGGGTTGAGCTGTATTGAAGAATTTAAAACCCAGGTAACAGGTATTGAATTCTCTGAAGGTATCGAGGCTTGGCTATCATGTTTGAGATCTTTGACCGCTGACAAAATTGAGTGGGCCTTCGGATGGCTTCCCGTTACTGAGGCAGTATACACATCAGCTGAAGTACACTATATTCTCTTGATGGGCATTCGGAGTATCCAAACCTATGCTCCCTACAGGGTCTTGCTCCAATTGGGGAGATTTCAAACCGTCCACGGTGATGAAGATCTGAGCAAACAAGTCATCGAACTAGGCCCGAAAGTTGCATTTCCAGAGGGAAAAATTCGATAGATATAGAATGAATGTAGGTATCTTGAGCCTAAGACCATAGTGCGGGATCGGGCTAAAGGCGAAGTGGACCCTAAATATTTGATTTGGTCTGGCAAAAGATTCCAAATTCCTGAGAGACCCGCGAAGAGGCCACATGTCCATCAATTTACTGACGGGTTTCAGGTGCAATGGGATTGATTAGCCAAAGAGAATGAATACAGGTCCCGAATAGGAGCATTGGCAGGTTCCGGATCTTCAGTTTGAAAACAGCTTGCAAGCCGCAACCGATGAAGGTGACAAGAAGAAATTGACCCAAGAAAATGAGGCTATTAAGGCTCAGATCCGACAAATGAAAATAGCTACCAACAACCAGGAAAGAAGATGAGCCGATGAAAGGTTGATAAGCGGACTGAAAAAGCAAGTCTTAGGGTGCCAGGAAGATTTGGAGAGATCTGAAGGGAATATAGCAAAATTCCAGGCGTAGTGGGCAGAGAAGACAAAGGAAAGGGCCCAATTTGTGCAAAAAATGAAAAGAAATTATGAGGGAACTATTGCTAATCTAAAAAGAAAAGTGAATACCCTTGAAGACGAGGCAGCCCAGCGGGCCAAAGATTTCCAAGCTGAGAGGGAGCATTGCTATAGGCTAATGGCGAAAATGGAGAAGGAAATTCAGCAGTTACAAGACTATCACCTCCATGACTCCTAGGTTCTAGAGGCTCGCAACCAGCAAATAAGTCGACTACTTCAAGAAAAGGGCAGGATTAGAGAGAGAATTAGAGCCATCGCGGATTATATCGTCATGAAATGTCAAGCAGGCGAAAGAATGAGTAGTACTACCTTCTTTGCTACGGTAATAATTTTTGTTCGGCAAGTCATGAATGATCTGGAGCAATTACAATAGGGTCTTGCACGCAGGCCCGCGGCGATGCCGAATGATGCCCCGCGGGCCCCAGGATTTGAAGCTTTAATGTATTCTTGACCTTGTTTTAGTCATTGAGTCTATATTTTGTTATTTTGAGTCTATTTTGTAGCTTTCCTTTTCCAAAAAAAAACAAATAGTTTAGTATCTTTGTAATCGAAGTTTTATTAATGAAATTGAAAATCCCAAAAAATATTTCTTTATTTTTGCATTTATTTGCAAGAACTACGCTAGGTCTGATTCATATGGGGTCATGATATGTAGGCAATCTCCATAAGATTTGACCATAACCCTAAGGAAAAAGAAAAATACTAGGGAAGGAAATAAAAGGAAATACAAGAGTGGAAAAGAAACACAAAAAGAGAGAAAATAAGAACACCAAGAATGAAAGAAAAGAAAAGAGGGAGAAAATGAGAAAATGAGAGAAAACCCAGAAAAAGCAAAGAAAAGGCAAGGAAAAAAGAAATCAAAAAAGGAAAATAGGAAAGAACAAGAAAAGCCGGGATGACGCATGCAACCGTTGCAATTATGTAGACATTCATTTAACTGTATAGGTGCATCACACCCCAATGTGCGGTTACTTATTTGTTACTTGTCTCAAACTAACCGTTTGTCGCTGTCAATTATAGCTTAGGTTTATAGAAACGGTGGTTGGTTTTTGGTAAACTGGCATCGCATCAGTATTTCACCATATCAAAAGGGAGTATAGAAATGTCGTCTGAAATGACTTTGCCACCAGTTCTCATCGCCAAAGACAGACCCATCTCAGGGATCCCGGCCTTCGAGTCTGCCACAACTGAAGAAAATCGGATATTATGTCTCCGAGTTATAGAGATATGGGATTCATGGAATAACGGACGGGAGCCTCCAATTGCTATCCCTGGCTTTCCTGAATTGTTCCCTAGATCTGGGGGTACTTCCAATATCCCTACCAGTCATCCGAATACCCCATTAGGACAACCTACCATGTCTGCTCACTTTGTAGGAACACCTTCTGAGGTACGCCACCAGGTGTTCACATCAGGAGTAGCTCCCAATATCTTTACAGCTCCACCATGCTCTACCACCATACAACCTTCGCTACCTAGGCCCGCTTTTGATCCCTCGGCCTTTACTTTCCAAAATCCTATTTTTCAAGTAGATCCTCCTCAATATCCCACATACACTTATTCTTAGCCACCCTCGTTTAAGTTTACACCTGGACAAGACAAAACTCCTAAAGCTCCTGAGCAAGATGAGATGGCAAAAAAAATAAGGAGCCTGGAGCAAATCCTAAAAAACATGCAAGGTTTAAGCGGGCAGAAGAGTGTCTCCTATACTGATCTGTGCATGTTCCCCCACGTGCACCTTCCCATGGAATTCAAAATGCCGAAGTTTGAGAAATAGGATGGGCATGGTGACCCTATTGCTCACCTCAAAAAGTATTGCAACCAGTTGCGTGGGGCTGGCAGAAAAGAGGAGTTGTTAATGGCTTACTTTGGAGAAAGCTTGGTAGGCATAGCCTTGGAATGGTATATGGATCAGGACATATCTCGATGGCACATTTGGGACGATCTTGCTAGAGATTTTGTTTGACAATTTCAGTACAACATAGACATTGTGCCAGAGCGGAACTACTTGGCGAATCTAAAAAAGAAATCCTCAGAAAGTTTTTGGGAATATGCAATTAAGTGGCGCGAGCAAGCATCGAGGGTAAAACCTCTAATGGATGAAGTGGAAATGGTCACCGTATTTCTTCAGGCCCAGGAAGCCGATTACTTCCAGAACATGATGTCAGCTATGGGCAAACCTTTTGCAGAAGCAATTAAGATCTGTGAGATGGTGGAGAATGGTTTAAAAACGGGTAGAATCTTGAGCCAGTCAGCCATTAGAGCATCCTGCTAAGCCATTCAGGGTGGGTCTGGAGGAATGGCTAAGGGTAAGAAGAAAAAGGAAACGTCTATGGTAGCATCAGGGGCAAGAAGACACCGTGCTCCTAGACCAATGTTTTCTGAAAGAACCCCTCAACATTATTACCCTCATCATGACATGGCTTATGCTCCTCCACCTTATGCGGTCATGAACGCTCAACCCTTTGCTCGGCCGCAGCCACATGCCAATAGAAATCAAGCCCCATTCCCAAGAAATTAGCCTCCCCACCAAAAACACTATAATCCTCGTCCTCCGCAAAATAACTTTCCTCCCCGGGAACCACCCAGAAGAAAAATTTTTACCCCAATTGGTGAATCTTATGCTAATCTATTCTCGAAACTTGTCCAAATGGGTCTACTACAGCCGGTCCCCCAAACAAGGCATAACCTAATATCACCTGCCTTCAGAGCCGGTGTCAGGTGCGTTTATCATTCAGAGGCAGAAGGTCATGATACAAATGACTGTTGGACTCTGAAACGAGTGGTGGAGAAATTAATAGAGCAGGGAAAGATAGTGCTGAGGGACGAGGAGGTATCAAATGTGACTAACAATCCATTGCCAGCCCACAATAATGGTCCTGTGATTGGGATGATCTGTGAAGATAAAGAGTTCGATCCGGCATTAAAGGCCATCCTTGCTATTGCTGACGTAGAAAGAAAGCCAAAGGTTGCCCTGAAGCAAGATAAAGGGGAGAAGAAAAACACAGTTACCAAGACAAAACCAGAAAAGAAAGCTAAAACCATAACAGAGGCAATACCTCCCAAAGATGGAATTCTCTACGTCCCACGAGGCTGTCAAGAAAAGCAGCTGACTGTGAGCCCTCCAAAGAAATTGGAAGTGAAAAAGGGAGCATAAGTGTACTTACCCAAGAAGCCTATATGGTGCGGGGGACAATTAAACCACCTCGGCAGAGTGAGCCAGTGGCTATTGGATTCGTACCACAGAAGCCTATGACGGACCCTGCTATAGTGCCCTAGAATTATCATCAGACAGTGGTTACATATAAAGGAAAAGAGATCTTGGGAGAGCTTCCAGAAAATCCCCCTGTTGAAAAATATTCCAACATAGAAGAAGTAAATAATGCTACCAGAAGGCGTTTCCCACCTAAGAAACCTGTGAGTGCTGAAGAAGCAGAAGCCTTCTTTCAGAAGATGCAGATGACCGACTATGAGGTGGTCGATCAATTGCAAAAATTTCCTAAACAAGTGTCTTTACTGTCATTGCTGATAAAATCCCCTGAGCATCAAAAGTTTTTAATGAAAACTCTGAATGAAGCCTACGTGCCAGTTGAAACCTCGGTGGAACAGCTTGAAGGAATGGCGGAAAGGTTCTTTGCTGTTAATCAAATCTCATTCAGCAAAAATGACTTGCCTCCAGAGGGAGATGCTCACAACAAAGCCTTGCACTTGACTGTCAAGTGTGAGAGATATTATGTAAAGCGTGTCATGGTAGACGGAGGTTCAGGGGTAGACATTTTCCCACTCTCCACACTGCAATGTATGGAAATCAGGACTGGAAGGATTCGTCCCAACAATGCCTGTGTGAGAGCCTTTGACGGCATCAACAGAGATACCATTGGAGAAATTGACCTAATCTTGACCATCGGACCGGTGGATTTCGAGGTGACATTCCAAGTGCGGGATATGGATACATCTTATAAGTTTCTTCTGGGAAGGCCTTGTATCCATGCCACTGGAGTTGTACCTTCTACCCTCCACCAGATGGTGAAATTTGAATATGAGGATCAGGAAATTATGGTTCATGGAGAAGATGAACATTCGATCTTTTGGGACCCATCTGTCCCATGCCTAGAAGCGAAGGAAGGTAGCGAACACATTGTTTACCAAGCATTTGAAGTTGTGGTGGCAGATCAGAATGAAGAAAGAAACCCTTGCCCTCAACCTTTCCTATCTAATGCCTCGATTATGGTGGCCAAGGAAATGATCAAACATGGTTTCAAGCTAGGAAAAAGACTTGGAAAGTCTCTGCAAGGAATATCTGACCTGGTGACTCTGCCTACGATCGAAAAGTTCTTCGGGATAGGTTTCCATCATACCCTAGATGATGTAAAGTAGGCATATGAGAGAAATAAGGAAGGATGGGTTTTGCCACATCCACTGCCACATTTGTATGAAACCTTTGTCAAGACTAAGTATAGTGAAGAGGAAGATAATGAGGTTTTCACGGCTGAAGAAATTGAGGAAATATGTGGGGCAATGAGAAAAGTACTCTATGAAACCCACATGGTTCAATCGGGAGAGGGAACTAGCACCGCTGAGGTGTTATACATGGGACCAAGCACCAAGCTTCAAAATTGGAAGGCTACGCCGTTTCCGATCATGCGGGAGTCCCGGTAGACCTATCCTGCTACTTTTTCTGCATCCCGAGTTATTCCAGGGTGTAACTCGAATGTTTCTTTTAGTTTCTTGTCTTTAAATTTCCCAATGTAAACCATGTTATCTTCCCAATTCCAAGAAATGAAATCAATATTTCATCGTTCATTTTTCTCTTTATTCTTTCTGATTTTCTTTATTTTTCTCTTTTATTTCTTCTTTTCAGTTATAATAATGCGGCTTTAAATAACATGACATGCTTGCGAACTTCATGCCCAGATCCAAACACGCTGTATAATTGTGAAATAATGAACCAAGAACTGGAATATGATGAAGAAGAGGCTTTAGGGAAATAAATCAAGAGCTGGAACAATTTGAGAATAAACCTAAGCCAAATTTGAACGATACTGAGCTGGTTAACTTGGGAACTTCTGAGGAAATCTGGGAAACCAAAATAAGCATTCACACAGATAAGAAAACTCGAGATTCAATAATCCAACTCCTATTTGAGTTTAACGATGTGTTTGCTTGGTCGTATGATGACATGCCAGGGCTGAGTGTTGATCTAGTGGTGCATAAGTTGCCAACTTACCCCGATTGCCCTCCGGTCCAGCAAAAGCAAAGAAAGTTTAAAACAGATATCAGTGATAAGATCAAAGAAGAAATCACAAAACAGTTGAAAGCGGGGGTAATCCGAGTAGTTCGGTACACTACATGGTTGGCTAATGTAGTCCCAGTTCCAAAGAAAGATGGGGAAAACCTGGATGTGTGTAGATTACAGAGATTTGAATAGAGCAAGTCCCAAAGACAATTTCCCTTTGCCCAACATCCACATCCTTGTTGATAACTGCACCAAGCATAAGATACAGTCCTCCGTGGATTGCTACGCAGGATATCACCAAGTGTTGATGGATGAAGAAGACGCGGAAAAAATGGCCTTCACCATACCGTGGGGTACATACTATTACCGGGTTATGCCGTTTGGTATGAGGAATGCTGGAGCGACCTATATGAGGGCCATGACTGCCATCTTCCATGATATGATGCATCAGGAGATAGAGGTATATGTGGACGATGTAATCATCAAGTCCCAAACTCAGGATGATCACGTTCGAGATTTGAGAAAATTCTTCAAGCGGTTGTGCAAGTATGATCTGAAGCTGAACCAGGCTAAATGTGCATTCGGAGTCCCGTTGGGAAAATTTCTGGGCTTCATAGTCAGCAGGAGAGGTATCGAGTTAGACCCAACAAAGATAAAGTCTATTCGGGATTTGCCTCCTCCGAGAACCAAGAAAGATGTAATGAGTTTGTTGGGCAGATTAAACTATATCAGTCGGTTCATTGCTTAGCTGACTTCCACATGTGAGCCCATATTCATGTTACTGAAGAAAGATGCAGCAATCAAGTGGACGGATGAATGTCAAGAAGCTTTCGATAAGATCAAGGAATATCTGTCAAATCCGCCAGTTTTGGTCCCACCGGAGCCAGGCAGACCTCTTTTCTTGTATCTGAAGCAACAACAACAACAACAACAACAACCCAGTAGAATCCCACAAGTGGGGTCTGGGGAGGGTAGTGTGTACGCAGACCTTACCCCTACCCCAAGGGGGTAGAGAGGATGTTTTCAAAAGACCCTCGGCTCAAGATAATTAAAAAAAAAGACTAAAGAAGAGAGTATTAGAGTCACCGTGGAAATCATATGGTAAAAGGAACATAGAAAGCAGGAAAGGGAAAATAATAATAATAATAATTCAAAGCAAAAACGATGGTTTGTAAATGGATCCTGCATCGAGAATAAAAAATAGTGAAACTCGACATTGCCCCTAGCTATCTTAGACAAAAACCCACCGAACTAGTCCACTACCTCCTAGCCTACAACCGTAATACGCGACTTCCATAACTTCCTATCAAGTGCCATGTCCTCGGAAATTTGAAGTCTTGCCATATCCTGCCTAATCACCTCTCCCCAATACTTCTTAGGCCGCCCTCTACCTCTTCTCGTGCCTTCCACGACCAACCGCTCACACCTCCTTACTGGAGCATCTGGGCTCCTCCTCTGTACATGTCTGAACCATCTGACCCTCGCTTCCTGCATCTTATCATCAATAGGGGCCACGTGCACCTTCTCGCGAATGTCATCATTCCTAATCTTATCCTTTCTAGTGTGCCCACACATCCACCTCAACATCCTCATTTCTTCTTGTATCTGAAGGTCTTAGAAAATTCTTTTGGCTGTGTCCTCGGGTAACACAATGTAACTGGGAAGAAAGAACAGGCGATATACTACTTGAGTAAGAAGTTCACCGGTTATGAAGCCAAATATACTCTGTTAGAGAGAACCTGTTGTGCTTTGACTTAGGTTGCTCAAAAGCTAAGACATTATATGCAAGCCTACACCACCTACCTCATAACCAGGTTGGATCCTTTGAAGTACATATTCCAGAAACCGATACCCGCAGGGAGATTAGAAAAGTGGCAGATTCTACTCACGGAGTTTGACATAGTTTACGTCACTCGCACGACGATGAAAGCCCAGGCGTTGGTGGATCATTTGGCTAAAAATCCAGTTGACGAGGAATACCAACCGTTGAGCACTTACTTCCCAAATGAGGAGGTAAATTCAATAGAAGCAATCTCTAAAGACACTCATGCTTGGAAAATGTTCTTTGATGGAGCGGTAAACGCCGGAGGTGTGGGAATTGGGGCAATCTTGATCTCACATACTGGTCAACACTACCCGGCTACAGCCAGGCTGCGGTTCTTCTACACGAACAATACCACTGAGTATGAAGCATGTATCATGGGCATTAATATGGCAATTGACCAAGATATTGAAGAGTTATTGATCATGGAGGATTCTGATTTGATTATCCGGAAAGCCCAGGGAGAGTGGGAGACCCGAGATGTTAAGCTCATTCCCTATCGGCAACATGTGGAAGATCTCAGCAAACGGTTCAAGTCGATAGAATTCATGTACATCCCTCGGTGTCACAATGAACTAGCCGATGCACTCGCCACTCTAGCTTCGATGCTGCCTTACCCAGAAAATGCCCATATTGGTCATCTGGAGATGCAAATCAAGGAAAGGCATGGTTATTGTAACATGATTGAAGCAGAGCCAATGATCCAGCCATGGTATCATGACATTAAAAGGTTTTTTGAAAATACAACAATACCCTGAGCAAGCTACTGGAGATCAAAAGAGAACCATCAGACGACATGCGGGTGGTTTCTTCTTGAGTGGTGATGTCCTGTATAAGAGGACCCCGGACCTCAACTTGTTAAGATATGTTGACGCCGAGGAAGCTGAAAAAATTATGCATGAGGTACACGCGAGAGTGTGCGGACCTCATATGAATGGGTGTGTTTTGGCAAAGAAAATCCTTCGGGCAGGATATTACTGGATAACTATGGAGAAGGACCGCTTCAGCTTTGTCCGGAAATGCCATCAGTGTCAGGTGCACGGTGATTTGATTCATGCACCTCCAATAGAATTGCATCCTATGTCAGCACCTTGGCCATTCGTTGCCTGGGGCATGGACGTCATTGGGTCAATCGAGCCAAAGGCCTCAAATGGACATAGATTCATATTGGTTGCTATTGACTATTTCACGAAGTGGATGGAAGCTATCACTTTCAAATCAGTCACCAAGAAAGCTGTGGTAGATTTTGTGCATTCTAATCTTATTTGCCGCTTTGGCATTCCTGCAACTATCATCACAGACAATGCTGCCAACCTGAATAGTCGTTTGATGGAAGAAATATGCGAACAATTCAAAATAACACATAGAAATTATATTCCCTATCGGCCCAAAGCGAATGGTGTCGTTGAAGCAACCAACAAGAACATCAAGAAGATGATTCAAAGCTCCAGGCAATGGCATGAAAAGCTGCCTTTTGCATTACTGGGATACCGCACCATAGTGCGCACATATGTAGGAGCAACCCCATACCTGTTGGTTTATAGAACTGAGGCTGTTATACCCGCAGAGGTAGAAATCCCTTCACTCCGGATAATCGTCGAAGCAGAGATTGAGGATAGTGAGTGGGTCAAGACTCGGCTGGAACAATTGTCCTTAATTGATGAAAAATGGATGGCCGAGGTTTGTCATGGACAGTTGTACCAACAAAGAATGCCGCGCTTATAAGAAGAAAGTGCGTCCCAGGAATTTTGAAGTGGGACAACTCGTGTTAAGACGCATTCTCTCTCATCATCAGGAAGCAAAAGGAAAATTTGCTCCTAATTGGAAAGGTCCATACATCATCCGAAAGATATTGCTGAGAGAAGCATTGTATCTGGGAGACATCAAAGGAAATGATCCCGAAGCGACTGTGAATGCGGACACAGTAAAAATGTACTATGTTTAGGCCCTTTGCGGTGATGACTTTTGTGCAATTGAGATGACGAAGGCTTTCCTTCCCGCTATCCAAACACTATTAATCCTTCGTAAACCCATTTGAGCCGCTTACTCTTCTTTGGAACCCGGAAGTACTATCGGAAAAAAAATGAAAAAAAAAAGAAAGAGAAGAAAAACAAACAAAAAAGGAAAAACAAAACAAAAACAAAAACAACAAAAACAAATGTTTTCCCTAAACTACGTCTGACTTGATTCCGAAAGGATACGTAGGCAGCCTTTCTCTGGGATTCAGCTACACAAAAACAAAAATCCCGATTTCCCTCAAAAGAGAAACTGGGGCAGATGATATAATGGCTCGGCCATGAGCCTACCAAAACGGTTCCAGAGTTGTAATTTCGTCCAAAATTCTTTTACCAAAAAACTTTGTCCAAGTCCTTTCGATCAATTGGCAAAAGCGTGGGAAGTGAAAACATCATTGTTGGAGTCTGATGCAATTCAATTGAGAGAAATAAAGTGAGAGAGTCTTATTGGTGAAAACCTACGGGCACCATAAGGCGACAGTGAGCAGAGAAATTGAAAATGAGAGAGTCCGTTTGGTGAAAAATCGTAAAGAGCGCTATCGGGCGACGGTGAGAAGAGAAATGAGAGAGGTCGATTGGCGAACACCCGCAAAGGGCGCCGTCGGCCAAAAAGAAGACATCTCCCATCACTGAAAAAGTCATGGCAAGGTTCCCAAGTTTTGAAATACGGGTCGATGAGTTTACAATAAGTTGAGAATGTTTGTGCGGGTCGGGCATCTAGTCCAAGAAGCATGTCATGTCCATTTGAAGCCGGCATGCACCCCTAGATAAGTCCTTCTTTTCCCTCGAAAGGGACGCTTCTCTTTAAACTCATCTGCTTGCCTTTTGTTTACTTCCTCTTTGAATCCCTTTCGGTCTAACGTTGTTTCCAAAACTAGTTCAAAGAAAAGGTAGCAGGACTAGTCTTACAGGGCTTTGCCTGGCAAAAGCTAAAGAAAATGCCCAGCCTCAGCGGATGCATTAAGCCAATCCCGACGGGCCATGATTATTGAGGATATTGAAGAGGAAAGAAAGTCAAGGACAGGTTCTAAGAGCAAAATAAAGTGAAAAATCAGAGCCCCACGCGGGCAAGTCATCATTGAAATCCTGAAAGTTGAATCATGTGGTTTGAAAGAGAGAATCATCTTCAAAAATAGCAAGCGGCAGAGGGTCTCGACAAAAGCTAGGCCGGGATCAAGAAATCAAGGCCGCAAAACCAACCACCGTTTCAAACTAACAATTGTTCTTTGTTTGAAAATTGAAACAGGTGCAATCCAGGTGACCGCACAAAAAGTGGGTGCAGCCAACAGAAAAGAAAAACGCAAGTGCTGAAACAGCTTTGCAGCAAATAATCAATGCAAAAGGGAAGTTTCCTCCAAATTCTTTCCTACATCTTATCAGAAAATAATAAAAAAATACATAACAAAAGAAGAAAATCTGCAAAAAAGATAATTTAGAATTCCCAACATCAACCTGGTTTTCTCCTTAGCCAACATTAGGGCTCCAATCCCTGAGTTGAGCATTTTTTCTTTTTAGCCAACATTAGGGCACCAATCCCTGAGTTGAGAATTCTTCCTTTAGCCAACATTAGGGCTCCAATCCCTGAGTTGAGCGTTTTTCCTTTTAGCCAACATTAGGGCTCTAACCCCTGAGTTGAGCGTTTTTCTTTTTTAGCCAACATTAGGGCTCCAACCCCTGAGTTGAGCGCTTTTCCTTTAGCCAACACTAGGGTTCCAACCCCTGAGTTGAGCATTTTTTCCTTTTAGCCAACATTAGGGCTCCAACACCTGAGTTGAGCATTTCCTTTTAGCCAACATTAGGGCGCCAACCCCTGAGTTGAGCGTTTTTCCTTTTAGCCAACATTAGGGCTCCAACCCCTGAGTTGAGCATTTTTTCCTTTTAGCCAGCATTAGGGCTCCAACCCCTGAGTTGAGCATTTTTTCCTTTTAGCCAACATTAGGGCTCCAAACCCTGAGTTGGGCGTTTTTTCCTTTTAGCCAACATTAGGGCTCTAACCCCTGAGTTGAGCATTTTTCCCTTTAGCCAACATTAGGGCTCCAACCCCTGAGTTGAGCACTTTTCCCTTAGCCAACATTAGGGCTCCAACCCCCGAGTTGAGCGTTTTCCTTTTTAGCCAACATTACGGCTCCAACCCCTGAGTTGAGCGTTTTCCCTTTTAGCCAACATTACGGCCCCAACCCCTGAGTTGAGCATTTTTCCTTTTAGCCAATATTAGGGCTCCAACCCCTGAGTTGAGCATTTTCCCTTTTAGCCAACATTAGGCTCCAACCCCTGGGTTGACCGTTTTTCCTTTAGCTAACATTAGGGCTCCAGCCCCTGAGTTGAGAGTTCCCCTTTTAGCCAATATTAGGGCTCCAACCCCTGAGTTGAGCATTTTTCCTTTTAGCCAACATTAGGGCTCCAACCCCAGAGTTGAGCGCTTTCCTTTAGCTAACATTAGGGCTCCAACCCCTGAGTTGAGCATTTTTTCCTTTTAGCCAACATTAGGGATCCAACCCCTGAGTTGAGCGTTTTCCTTTAGCCAACATTAAGGCTCCAACCCCTGAGTTGAGCATTTTTTCCTTAGCCAAAATTAGGGCTCCAATCCCTGAGTTGCGCCTTTTAGAAACAGGGTTCCATTCCCTAATCCGTTCCATCATAGATAAATACAATTCTTGAAATTGAAAAAAAAAAAAAGAATGAGTTCAGACTTTGTCACAAATAACTCACAAAATTTTTCTAGTGAAAACTGGGGCAGAAAATTCCGTTCGTTTATTTGTTTTGGTACCTGAGCAGGTCTAACATCAAGGCACATGGGTGTGAGACAACCGATGGAATGAGTCTCAATCCAGAATAAAGAAAATAAGAAAAGAACAAAAAGAAATGAATTCAAAATGTTGAAGCAAACAGGGGTGCGGATTGCTCAAAACTTGATTGAAGCCACAAGTTCCGCTGATCCCGTTTTGACCCAGTGTTGAAGAAAGAAATAACACCTACAACTTGCGATCATCAAGATTTAGATTGGAGTCCACAACAAAATCAGCTAAGACTCAAGATCAAGCTTCAAAAGAATTATAGATAGGAATCTTGTAACTCATAGTTGATAGGCATAGCTAGCTTAGCTTTGATTTTCCTTTTTGGTGTAATAAGGAGGTCAGCAAGCAGTAGCAGCAGCAACAGCAGTGAAATCATAGCTCCTGCTAGTCCCAGCTACCAAAACTTCCAGAACTACACTGACCTGATTCTTTTATAGCCAAGGATATGTATGCAACCTCTGAAGCAAGGTTCGGTCAGATGTTGTTCAAAAATGCTTCTCATGGAGTGCCAAGCAGGAAAAAACCTCTCATAATTGCTCATTTATCATTTCCCGAAAACTCTTCGTGTCTCTGAGCAAAGAGGGGCAGCTGTGAGCACGTGATTTTTGCCTCGCTTGAACTATTCCTATAAAATTCTTAAAACTAGGATTTTTCTTTAGTATTTGAATTTTAGGAAATTAATTGCATGATTTTGTGTTTGTGTGCATGTTTAGTTGGTATAATTCATAAAAAATACAAAATATAGCACCTTTGTATTTAAGACTCAATTCTATATTGTTAGGTTTACTAGTAAATTAACATTGCAAAAATAAGAAGAAAATAACAAAAATGGTTCCTTTTGAATTTTTTTTACTTTTAATTCTCAAATTGGTTTTAGTTTGTTCGAAATTAGAAATTAATTCTTGAAAATTAATTAGTTTAATTCTAGAGTTAAAATAAAGTCTTTGTTCATTTTAATTTTTGTATTTAACAAAATCAAGAGAAAAATAAATAAAAAGAAAATGAAAGAAAAAGATTCAAAAGAATTAAAGAAGGGTTAGCCTGTTTTGGGCCTGTTTCTTAATAAATCAGTAGCCCCACCCAAATTCTCGTCCAAACACCCTCAAAATTGGCCCAACCCCATATCAGAAACCCGGTCCAGTCCCGTTAATACCCAAAACGACACCGTTTCCTGCCCTTGAATCATGACCGTTGGATCTCATCAATCCAACGGTCTGGAACTAACTAGGTTTAGGGTATTTAAGTGTCGGAATTTCCCCTACCCCCAAAATCATCTCTCAGAACACCCTAACACACACCACCGCTCCTCCTCCATCTCCCACCGTCCGCTGCCGGCTGGAAATCGCCTCCGCCGGCGGCGAGTCTCCAAATGACCCTAAATTTACACCCCGTGTTCCTCTCCTCCTCCCCTTTCCATATATGCCTCCAGTTCCTTTCAAATATTACCAAAACGTCTCAAGTCTTCAAAACCCTAGGCGCCGCCTCCCAAACCTTCCCAAAATTACACCCAAACCCTCCTCACCTTCTTCTTCCTAAATCCCAAACCAATTTACCCCAAATCTAGCTGTAATCCCTCAAATTTTAGATCTAGGGTTGGGACAAAACTGAAATGAATTTTCCAAGGATTACCAGTGTCGAATTGAGTCCAAAATTAGGTTATGTGCTTTTTCTTGGCAAGAACAAGCATATAATATTATTTGGGGACTCGATTCGAGGTCAATCGATTAGAAGGCCAAAATCAGTAAATTTTTCTTCCTTATTGGATTTTTTTAATTTCGTTTAAGCTCTTGTTTATTTCATTTTTTTTGTCTTTTGCATAATAATTTCGAATGTGATATTTCATCCCTGATCAATTGTTCTTCATGTTAATTGATTTAGGATTCTTAGGGTTTTAATTGATTTTTTGTTCCGTTGATTCTACTTTTGTTTTACTTTTATTTTTATTTTTGGTTTAATTTTTGTTCTGCTGATTTTGTTTTGATTTTTCTGTTTGTTTAGTTCCGTGTTTGATTTCGATTTATGATCCATAATTTTGTTATTGATTATATGATATTAATTTTAGTTTCAATTTTTATTTGTTTGCTGGTAGTTCACTATTTTTAATCTTAACCTTAGGACATTAGTATTAATTAGGGTTAAATCCTAAGTTTTGGTTGATTGATTCAATTTTTAGTTTTTCTTATTATAATTGGTGATGTTTGGTTATAGCTGAACCTTTTAGTCCCTGTGAGTAGTTAACCATGGTTATTTGACCAAGGTAAGAGGGATGGGGGGTTAGTTTGACTAGGTTATGTAATTTAGGGGTAAGGACAAGGGTAGTATTAGAGAATAATGCAGTAATTAAAATTGAATAGCCCTAGAACCTTCTAGATTTGGGTTCCAATTAAAATTTTAGGAAGTTAATAATATAACTTGGGCAACAAGCCAATAAGTAAAGGACTAAGTAGTTAAAAACTAAAAATAAAAGAGGAACTTAGGGTGTAAAACAAAATCTGAAGGATGCCCTAGTTTTGCCTATAAAAAGGCATACCCTTTGCCTTGCAAGGCAAATTTTAAAGTTTGAAGAAGTCCAGAGATCTGAAATTTAAAATTCAAAAGGTTTATAGGCTAGGAATCTGAAAATTCGAAATCCAAGTTTAGAAGTTCAAAAAATTTCAAAATCTGAAAGTTTGAACTCCTGAAAACTTACTATTCCATCGAATTATCTAGTTTGATTTCGATGTTTATAAATTCTAAATCAAATCTCTAGTTCACCTGAGGTTGCAAATGGCCTAAGTTTCCTTGTGCTATTGTTAGTTGAGGTTCTAGAGATTCATGGGGCTATTTCGAGTTAATTTGGGTCATTCAAGCTTGGTTTGGTGCTTGCTAGTGTTATTTGCTTGAAATTAATTTCTAGATTGCTTGATACCATTTTCTGAATTTGAAATTGGCTTTAAATTACTGTTGACTGCTGTCTATTGCTGCTGACTTTTCCCTCTCCTTACTTTCCTTACATTCCAGGTACTCCTTTGGCCTCCAATGATATATAAAGGTTGAATCAAATGTGTGATCAAAATTTGATGAAATGATGAACTGTTACACATGTCTCCTTTAAATCTCATTCATATTACATGATTCATGTTAGATTTGCTTATGTTGATCTAATGTATCCTCAAGTACTTGCAAACATGTCTGTTTAATTTGGGCTCCATGGAAATGTGAAAGTTATATGGCCTGGACAGATCGTTATGTGTAATAATAGGACTGTGAACTCATGAATGCCTATTTTAGTGGTTTAGTTCTAGTCTGATGTAATTTTTGCAGTGTTAGTAGTGTTAATTCGTGCCTGATTGACATTTGAAAAAGTTTTTTATTGCAGTGGTTAATTCCAATGGTTTAAACTTGAGATCAGGGAACTAGAATTTTGAAATTTGTGCTCAATAAATCAGGCATCTTCTTTAGTTAAAAATGTTAATCACTTTAGTTTTTGTTGCTGAATTTCAGAGATTAGTGTAGTAATTCATTGGCTTAAACATGATCAGCATATGAACATGAAATTGAATTAAAATAAGCAGGTGTCTGATTTGGACGAGTTTGAATTGTCCATTTGCTTATAAATTGTTAAATTTAATTTTTGATTTGAGATCAGCATTGTGAGATCCCATTTAAAATCAACATTTAATTTGGGCTCTTGTTTTTGGGCCAAAACTCAACAATTGGCTTGAAAGAAAGTTGAGGCCCTTTGGAATAGGTCTAAACTTGGCCTTAATTGAATAATGAGAGGCCCAAATATTACCAGTTTCCTCCTTCTGCGATTTGATTAGTCTCACTAGACTATGGACTGATCAAGGACTGTAATTTTATTCCCAAATTGGGCTTGTGATTTTAGCCCAAGCTTTGAATGATTTATATGAACAAAGCTGAAGTGACCTGTCATTTCCATGGGCTAGCTTCAAGGCCCAGCATGCTGAAAGCCCCATCTTGCTTATTGAAGCTATTAGATTTAAGGATTTTTTAATTTGAATTATAGGCTTGGGCTTTTCAAGTTAAGTAGCAAACTTGAATTAAGGGAATTTTTCAATAATGAAGATCCTTTTGTTTGGGTTTGTACTTGATCTTGAGGCCCAAGTGTGTTCAAATGCTTTTAATAATAGTTTATTAACAATGTCTTTAAAAAAATAAAACGAGGTGTGCCCGCACTAAATAAAATCACAAATTGTGTGGCACTGTTTAATTACTTCATTAAAAATATTTAGAACTCGGGAATGCCATTTAGCGAATTTTTATGGCCTCCCGCAAAGTTAATAACACGTTAGTCATTTTAGGCGCGTTCTTTAATAATTTTACCTTCCTAAATTCGGGTATGCATTTCATGTGACCCATATCCAAATCCCAAAACGTTGAATAAAATGTGTCGAGGATCCGGGTGCATTCATGTGACGTGATCTAAAAATATGTTTTAAACGATGTTTAATTTTCTTAAAATTAATTAAAAACGGTAAATAATTTTAAAATTGCACTATAGAATATGTATTAAAATCAGATATTAAACCATTTGTAATAGTTTAAGCGACCGTGCTATTACCACAGGATCCGGGGGTGCCTAACACCTTCCCCCGGGTCAACAGAATTCCTTATTCAGAATTTCTGATTCGCAGACTCTATTCGGAAAGTCGAAATTTCCTCGATTTAGAATTCAAGATAAACTGGTGACTTGGGACACCAAAAGCCAAACCTATCCCAAGTGGCGACTCTGATCATTAAATAATCCCATTTCGAGTAATGTGACTTAAAGTGAAAAAACTCCCTTTATACATTATCCTTTAGGATAGGTGTGTAAAAAAGGAGGTGTGACAATAATAGTTTGTTTTTAACAAATAAGAAGGATCTTCAGAGTTCACTACCAGTTTCCAATATAGTGCAAAGAGGAGTGTAGCTAGGACAGGCCGAAGATAAGGTGATAGGACGTAAAAGGCGTCATTGAAAGTCCAAATGACGAAATGGTTTAAGATCTCATGAAAAGGTATAGGGATAGATCCAAACGTTAGAAGTGGAAAGGTACAGTTGGGACGTTTGTGGATAAGGAGTAATCAGAAGGTCAAAAATTCTTGACCAAATTCAAGGCAGTCGGACAAAATAGAGCATGGAAAGGAGAAAGGGGAAAACCATCCCCAGCAAGAGTATCACAACCAATCATCACACTATAAACTGACCAAATTTTTCTTTGATTTGAAACAGGGGCAGGAAATGTTGTTGATGGTGGAGAAATTTTCCACGAGGAAAGAGCAAGTACGAAACAGGTTTGATCTCATAAATTCTCAGGACCCTCCTGGAAAATGGGACTTAGTTAAATACAATCAAGATATAAGTCGGCTTTAAAGTTTACATGTTTAAGATAGGTTTCAAGGAGAAGTTTTCCGGACCCTCCTGGATAATGGGATCTAGCTTTTAAATTGTTAAAGATATTCAGTAACATGATTCAGGTAACACTAACAGATGCACTCATCTATCAAACTGAGGCAGAAATTTTCCTTTTGTTTTGTTTATTTTGTTGAAGTCAGGCGCCCACCTAGAGAACAAGGGAATATAGTTGAAGATTTTGGGAAATCAGGCGTCCACCTGGAGAACAAGGAACAATAGTTGAAGTTTTTGAAATCAGGCGTCCACCTGGAGAACAAGGAACAATAGTTGAAGATTTTGAAAATCAGGCGTCCACCTGCAGAACAAGGAACAATAGTTGAAGTTTTTGGAAGTCGGGCGTCCACCTGGAGAACAAGGAACAATAGTTGAAGTTTTTGAAGTCAGGCGTCCACCTGGAGAACAAGGAACAATAGTTGAAGTTTTTGAAGTCAGGCGTCCACCTGGAGAACAAGGAACAATAGTTGAAGTTTTTGAAGTCAGGCACCCACCTGGAAAATAAGGCAATATAGTTGAAGTTTTTGAAGTCAGGCGTCCACATGGAGAACAAGGAACAATAGTTGAAGTTTTTGGAAGTCAGGCATCGATCTGGAGAACAAGGAACAATAGTTGAAGTTTTTGGAAGTCAGGCGTCCACCTGGAGAACAAGGAACAATAGTTGAAGTTTTTGGAAGTCAGGCGCCCACCTGGAGAACAAGGGAATACAGTTGCAGTTTTTGAAATCAGGCGTCCACCTGGAGAACAAGGAACAATAGTTGAAGATTTTTGAAATTAGGCGTCCACCTGGAGAACAAGGAACAATAGTTGAAGATTTTTGAAACCAGGCATCCACCTGAAGAACAAGGAACAACAGTTGAAGTTTTTGAAAGTCAGGCGTCCACCTGGAGAACAAGGAACAATAGAAAATTTTCGGAAGTCAGGTGTCCACCTGGAGAACAAGGAAAAACGATTGAAGTTATGGAAGTCAGGCGGCAACCTGGAGAACCAAGGAAAGGCAACAATGGTCAAAGGAAGACAGTTCAAGTTTCGAGGAGAAAGAAATTCGAGTTTCATAGGAAGGGAAGAAGCAGTTCAAGAATAGCAATCAGGCATCCACATGAGGAAAAGGGAAGACTACAATTCAAGTCAGCAACAAAGGAAATTCGGAGGGAAGTACAAGTCAACGAGGCAACAATAGTTGCAAGATCAAATTTGAAAATAAATCTTTGTAAAGCATAGATTATTGCTTAGTCTAACTTTTTCATTTTTGTTATGGTATAATAAGGAGGTCAGTAAGCAGTATCAGCAGCAGCAGCAGTAACAGTGAAATCACAGCTTCATGGTAGTCCTAGCTACCAAAACTTCCCAAACTACATTGACCTTATTCCTTTTTAGCCAAGGATATGTAGGAAACCTTTGAAGTAGAGGTTTGGTCAAATCTTTCAAAAAATGCTTCCCACGGAGTATTCAAACGGGCAAAAATCGCTCGTATCCGCTCACTTTGTCTTTGCACGAAAACTCTTCGTGTTTACGGGCAAATAGGGGCAGCTGTGAGCACGTGATTTTTTTCTCACATGAATTACTCCCAAAGAACTCAAAATAAAATTATTTTTTCTTTGTGTGCAATTTTGTGGATTTTTCATGATATTTTCTGTCATTTTTTGTATTTGTCTATGCATGATTATTTCGTATAAATTAATGAAAAAATATATATATGAAAAATATATAAAAATATATGTTACATTTGCATTTAGAATTTAATTTTATATTTTTTGATTGATTAAGAAAATTGTTGTGTTACAAAAATGAAAAATCACAAAAAAATAACGCACTTTGCATTTTTTGTCAAAATTGCGTGATTTTCTATAACTTGGTATTTAATTATTTGTGATAATTACTACTTAGAATTACTCAATATTTTTAAAGCTAATTTAGGGTTTTATAACTTAATTTAGGATTTTTAGTTTTAATTTTTAAAAATAGTTTGGGACATGAATAGGAAAAGGAAAAGAACTAAATAGAAAAGAAAATTTTGGGCCAAAATCCCCAGCCCAAACAAAAAACCGTCAAATACCGGCCCAAACCCGATGCAGCCTCGAAACACCCCAAACAACGTCGTTTGAGAATATCTGATCTGGACCGTTGATCTTATTGAATCGAACGGTCCCAAAGGTTCACCCTTACCCGCCCAACCAGACCCGACCTATTACTAAGACCAAACGACCCTGTTTTAATTATTGATTCAATCGGGACCGTTGGATTCCAATCATCCAACGGCCCTGATTAAATCAATAATTTTGATATACCAAAATCCCACACCTCTCACCCCTCATACCAATCCCCCCTCTCACTCCTCTCCTTCATCTTCAGAGACCCCTGTAACGCCACCGCCTTCCGCCCGCCGGTAATCGCCCATGGCGGAGGACGGTGGCCAATCACCCCCATCTTAACATCGTAGAACCATCTCACCCTCCTCTTTCTAAATCTCTAACCAGCTACCCTCGAATATCATCAGAGCTCTTCGAATCTGGATTCGAAGAGACGAACCCTAGCAGCAACCACCTCCCAAACACCTCCAAAATTACACCACACAACCACCTTGACCTCCTTATGCCTAATCCATCATTGTTTTCCCTCAAATGTAACTAAATCCTCTCGAATATCAAATCTGAGTCTGAGCCATAAAATTTCAAAGCCAGTTCTCGATGAACTGATGGCATACGTCGACTCAGGATTGTGTTTCTCGTAATAAGAGGGTTGACTCACTACAAAAACTGATGTTATTCATTTGTTCTTAACAAAGAACAAATGATTGGCCTCAGTTTTGTGTGAGTCAAGATACCAAGTGAATCCAAGCCTAATCGGTAAGTTTCCCTGCATCAATTTTTCATTTTTTTCACCTCTTCTCCTTTTCATCTCTATTTATTCTTGATGGGTCTACCCTCTTATTGGAATTTTATCTCGAACCTAGTTTCTTCCCTTTAGGTTAGTTTGTTTCCGTTAGTTTTAGTTTTCCTGTTCAATTTACTGTGTCGTGTTTGCTTCTATTTTCTGATTTTAGGTGTGTTAACTAGCTTCTGTATTTAATCTTTAATGTTTGCACTTGACATCTGAATCTTTAGACTTCCAGTTTTTCGTTTAGAATCAGTTAATTTTTTGTTTAAGGATATTTGCTATGAAATAAGCATTTTAGTATTTCGTGGTGTTTTGGCTCCCAGTCAAAATTATTGTGTTAATTGTTTTAGAGGACGAATCTCAAAATTTCCTATTTCTTGCTAAATATCAGTTCAGATTGTTCATGCATGAGTTTAATCTGATTCCTTGATAAACCTATTTTAGGTTTCAAAATTAATACCATCTGGATCTGATTGTCTAGGATTCAGTTTAGAGAATTGTTTATCATGTTTATAAGAATTCAGCGCTTTTGGGGGTAATAACAATATTCATGGGGGTAATTTGGGTAGTCTGGACTTGGGATATTGGATAACAGCGGATTTCAGGGGGTAGTTTGGGGAATTTGGACCCTCAGTAATTAAAATAAAGTCTGCTAACAAATATGGTGCACCAATTTTAAATAAAAAGCATGAAGTTAGTAGAATGAATTAAAAAATAAAAAGGGATTGCTAGTGGAATGACACCCTGTTTAATGCCCTTTTAATGAGCTGAAAATCAGATAACATGGGAGTAATATTGAAAAGGCTAAAAGGATACAAGTGTAAAGGGATACAAAGGCTGGAAAGGAATACTAACTGATATATAAGGAGAGATGGCCTATAGGCATTGGGGACATGGAGAAAAAAAAAGAGATTCTAAGAGTTGAAAATAGAGAAAAGAGAACAGCTGAAAGTTTTCACTATTTAATTGATTTTCATCTTTGGTTTCCAAATTTCAATACTACTAAAACAATCTTTGGTCCATTGGGTGTGTGAGTCTGATTTTGTTGAAATTCTGGGTTGCTGGATTTTGTTGCCTTGGTGTTTGGCTACTAACTTTTTGCTGCTTGTTCCTCTCATTTTACTTTCCCTTAAGCTTTGTTTGATGTAAATACTGTAGTGAAAATGGAAATGAAAGATTGAAAGCATAGAAATAGATTTGGTATTGTCTTAGTTACATTTTTCTTCATGTTATTGTTGTACTGGTTTTTTGAAATGTCCTGAGCTTGGTACTTCTATTTGACGATATAGACTCATATGTTTGTAATTAAATTGGGACTGTAGAACTCTTGTTTTGGGAAGATTCATTTGAATTTGATGAATCCTCGATTTGTATGGCCTCAGCTGAGTTAGAAGGTAGTATGGGTAATGATAAAATATATTGTGGTAATTGAATTCCTGTTACTCTTAAGGCATAGAAGCTGCTCATGATTAATTATAGTATAGTATGGATTTTTCAGTACTTCAAAAGGTTTATTATCATGTTTGAAGTGTTGGTTTAAGCTTTAAGTTAGGGGTATCAAGTGAGTGTGTTTAAACCATGACAGGTGATTTGAATTAACTTATATTTATCACTACTTGACATTTCAGCTGCCATTCGTTAGAAAAGTTGGTTCTTCAGCAGTTTGAATGTAATCTTTCTAGAATCATTGAGTTCTATTCCATTGCAGTGCTAAAATTAATGTAAAGCTTAAAGATTTGAGGTTGCCCGTAGTGTAATTGTCAAAAAAAAAGGTGCCTTGTCTTTGTGTTTAAAATCAGTGATGTTATTTCTTTCTAGGACTCTAGCCTGAGTCCCCACTGTTTTCAGCTTCAGTGTTTCCTAAATTGGGCTTGTTATTGATGTTGGCCCAAATTGTTCAAAGTCGTGGGTCTGTAGCTGCAATACGATGTGAGGCCCAACATTCAAAGGAAATGGACCTTTGATTAGTTCAAAACTAGAAGGAGGGGGGGAGGTGAGCCCATTGGATAAAATAGATGTGGTCTTTCGGAATTTTAGCTCGAATATCCTTTTGATTTAGAATTGGGGTATGCCAAGCCAAATAAAATCCCAAATGCCTGGCCCTCGTATGATTATTTCTTTTAATTTTAGAATTTGAGGCGTGCTGATTAACAAATTTCCATGGCCCTCGCAAAAATTGCAAACGCATAGTTGCTTTAGGCGCGTAATAATTTACCTTCCTAAACGCGGGTGCACATTTATGTGACCCAAATTCAAATCTCAACGATATTAAAATATGTCAAAAATTACGGGTACATTTATGTGATATGGTTCGAGACGTGTTTTAATAACGTGGCAATTTTCTCTAAAAAATAAATAAATGTGGTTAAAACTAAAACTTGCACATAGGTTCATAATTGTATAAAATTAGAAATTTAAGCCGAATATAACAATTAAGTGACCGTGCTAGAATCACGGAACTCGAAAATGCCTAACACCTTCTCCCTAGTTAACAGAACTCCTTACCCGGATTTCTGATTCCCGGACTGTTAAATAGAGTCATTCTTTTCCTTGATTCGGGATTTCAAACCGGTAACTTGGGACACCATAAATCTCTCAGGTGGCAACTCTGAATCTTTTAATAATAAATTCCGTTTTGATTATCCTTTAATTGGAAAAACTCCCTTACTACCTTTCGGGTGTGTAAAAAGGAGGTGTGACAACTCTGGCGACTCTGCTGGAGAAATAACCCAGAACTTTTGTTCAGGGTTTAAGAATTCGAACTTGGAATAATTGTTGTATTTGGCTTTATTATCTGATTTTATTTATATATTTGGGCCTAATGTGCTAAATATTGCTTTTTACTGCTTTGATATTATCTAAACTGTATATATAAAACTGTTACGAAACCCTTCTCTTCTCATCTTCCGGGATGTGCTCGTTGGTCGAGACTCCCTATTTTGTTAGTGTCATACCATGTATCACACCTTCTTTTTACGCTACTATACCCCGGGGAAGGGTATAATAAAGGGAGTTATTTCCAACTTGAAGTGAGAATCGAAACGGGATTCGTTTATTAAGAGATTCAGAGTCGCCACTTGGGAGATTTATGGTTTACCAACTCACCGGTTTGTATCCCGAATCGAGGAAAGGGTTTGACACCGTTTAACAGTCGCGAACCAGAAATCCGGGTAAGGAATTCTGTTAACCCAGGAGAAGGTGTTAGGCATTCCCGAGTTCCGTGGTTCTAGCACGGTCGCTCAACTATTATATTTGGCTAAAATCTGATTTTTATACATGTTAAAACTCATAGTGCATTTTAGAATTATCTACCCCTATTAGTCAATTATTAAGAAAGTGAACGTCGTTTAAAAACGTATTTTCGGATCACATCACATGAAATGCACTCGGATCCTCGACACATTCCTATTCAACGTTTTGGGATTTGGATTTGGGTTGCATGAAATGTACACCCGTATTAGGAAGGTAAAATTAAAAAAAACACGCCTAAAGAGACCAACGTTTTGTTTTTTTTGGGAAGGCCGTGAAATTTGCTACACGGCTCGTCCCGAATCTCAAAGTATTTTTAATTAAATAATTAATGAGGGCCCCGAAATTTGTATTTGTTTTGAGCGAGGCTCGTCTCATTTTTTATTATTAGAAGGCCAACCTAAAGCAAACTAAAACTTTCTATTTATTATTTGTCTCTAAAAGGCCAATTAACTTACAATTATAAATTCGGGCCTCGAATTCAAGTCCGAATTCAAACAAAAGGAAAGACCCTTTTAGCTTGAACCCGCTACCTAATTCGAAACCCAATTTTATATCATGGCATTTTAACTTTGCCAGGGCCATGGAAAATTCGCTAAATGGCGCGCCTCGAGTTCTAAGAGATAGAATTAATCAAATGAGGGCCATGGGTTATTAAAAGATTGTTGTAAGAGAGATAATGTGAATTTGTGAAAAAAAAAGATAAGATATGGACCAAGAAAGAAGAAGCACATAGTGTGATAAATGTGGCAAATAGTGAATAACCATTAGAGTGCTACAAGCGTGAAAGAGAGGTGCTGCTTCGGTCAATAGCAGAATACAGAGCCTCATTCTGTTCTTGAGTTGAATATATAAATTCCTATTTATGGTGTAGAAATAAGACCAAAAACACCTCACATGTTGAATTGTTCCAAAGTCCAAGGTTGCTATCACTAAAACTTTTATAGAAATGAACATATTTTCTAGCCTACGAGGAAGAGAAACAACATTGGCTTCAAGACAACAATTGGTTTGCATTCAGAAACTTGGAATGTCCATTAAAATCTCATATGAATTACTCGTTTGACACTTCATGAAAGAATATTGAATAATAGAAAAGAAGTGAAAAGATTCGAAACTACCATTAAGCTTGTCACGACTTTATCAATTGATGAATATGGTTCAGCCAAGATTGGCAGGGATTCATAACAGTGTCTAAGCATTAAATCAAAGTAGCAAACTAATCAAAGTGACAAAGCTTGAAAACATCAAAGAATAACCTCAGAACTCATTTTTTCGAGTTTAAACTTGACCAAACAAGTAGGCATATACATAAAATTGCAATCAGCCATTACAAAACTAAATCACGTTTTTTACCAATCTCAGTAGCAGCATTTTCGAACAAATAGAGAATCAAACAATAATAATAATAAAAAGACCAATTAAAACATGTCTCTAATTATACAAGGATCAAAACTATTAGCTGAACATAAGAGGGGAAGAACTGGTCCTTAAATTGCTTTCCATATATATTCGAATCTTCAAAAATTACAGTGCAATGAGAACTCGAACCAAAATTTGCAAACAACAGCAGCAACCACAAGAACAGAAGGATTCACGATCCATACGAATTAAATAGAATTTCAAACTTAAAATACTCAAATCGATTCGGCAGTAGCATTCGTAAACAAAAATTATATTTTCTGAGCCAAAAACAAATCACATCTATATGAAAACTCCATACATTTAAGATATTCATAAGAAGCAAGTAGGTGAAATACCTCGATAGTAATAATACAGCTTGAAGTTAACCAAATGAATTCTGAAATAACAGGGTGAAACATCAACGTGCCCAAGCAGGAGTCTCCACAACAGTAGCGGCAGCAACTTAAGACCCGATTAACCTTCTAGAACCCAGAAAGAGACGATGCAAACTAACTGAAGCTTCGAATAGCTCTATGATCCTCCTCTTTGATTCTGTCTTTTTTTTTTTTGCAATCGTGTTTCAGGTTTTTTTTTAATTTTTCAGATCTGAAGCGTAAGCCTCGTGTGTGATTGAGTGATAAGGGAGGTTGGTTCAGCTGAAGCTTTTCTTATTGTGATGAATCTGTGTTTTCAGGGGTGAAGGATCTCCATTTTTGCGTGTGTGTGTGTGCTTTTAGCGGCTGAAATCTGTGAAGAATAATGCGAAATCAGATGGGTAGGGGACACGAAATTTCTGTGTCTCTAAGGGGAAAGGGGTTTCGGACCGGGTTAGGGGGATTTGGGTGTGGGCCGGTGAGGGTAAATTGGGCTTGGGCGTGTGATTTTGGTCCATTTGGGTTGAGGTCTTCAATTAAAACCAGCCCAATAGCTGGTCTTTCGACAAGACCACTTCTTTAATTCTTTTTAATAAATTCTTCCTTTTCTTTTTCTTCTTTTTTATTTCTTTTTGTTATTATCAAATTATATTTTGTATTATTTTTGATTTTATAAAGATAAAAAAACTAAAATAACGTCCTAATATATTCCAAAGCTAAAATAATTAACTCCTAAATTTATTTAAAACTATTTTGTGACAAATTCACAATTAAAATACAAAATGAACTATTTTTTTGTTATTTTATTCATATTTGTTCTAAAATAAATTAACCCTAAATTAATCCTAAAATATGAAATTAGATCCTAAATGCAAATGCGTATTTTTATATTTTTCGTACGAATTAAGATGCACAGATAAAATGCAACAATTTAAAAAAATGACATAAAACTCACAAAAATTGTAAAAATAAAGAAAAAATCATTTTGTTTGAAATTTTTGGGAATAATTCAGATATAGGGCAAAAATCACGTGCTCACAGCTGCCCCTTTTTGCTCGAAAACATGAAAGGTTTTTGGGCAAAGATAAGTGAGCAAATAAGAGCGATTTTTGCCTGTTTGAATATTCTGTGTGAAGCATTTTTGAAAAGTTTGACCGCACCCTGCTTCGGAGGTTGCCTACATATCCCGGGCTAAATAGGGATCAGGTCAGTATAGTTCGGGAGTGTCTGGTAGCTGGGACTACCAGGAGCTGTGATCTCATTGTTGTTGCTGCTGCTACTGCTCGCTGAACTCCTTATTACACCATGGTAAAACAAAAGAAACTAGCCTAAGCTATGATCTATGAGTTACAAAAGATCCTATCTATGTCCTCAAACTTGCTCTTATGTTGCCTTGAACTTATATCTTGTATTCTTCTGATGGGATTCTCGTTGTTGCCTTGAATTGTGATTGGCGATGTTTTGCCATTCCTCCGAATGATGCTTAATTGCTGCAATTTGAAATATGTGCCTCTATTCTCCAGGCGGGCTCCTGGTCGCTGACGCTCGAAAAGTATTCTCGTGTTCTCCAGGTGGGCTCCTGACTGTGATGCTTGAAAAGTATTCCCTTATTCTCCAAGCGGGCTCCCGACGGCGATGCTTGAAAAGTATTCCCTTGTTCTCCAGGTGGGCTCCTGACTGCTGAAACTTGAAAAGTATTCCCTTTGTTCTCCAGGTAGGCTCCTGATTGCAACAAAATGAACGAACAAAGAAAATTTTCTGCCCCAGTTTGGTGGCAGGGTAGACTTGTGAGTTGTTACCTAAGCTATTGATACGATGGTGAGAGTAAAACTAAAGACTTGATTTGGTATGTACGTCCCTTGTGAGTAAACTATTTGAATAAGATTTTTATCCTAGAAGAAAATTCATCAGACTAGGTTTTCTGTTATCTTAGGAGAAGGATTCATCAGACTAAGACTTTGATACTAGGAGAAGGTTCCTCAGACTAGGGTTTCTAGTTCATTATCTTAGGAGAAAGATTCGTCAGACTAAGATTTTGATCCCAGGAGAAGGTTCATCAGACTAGGATTTTGATCTTGTGATCTTAGGAGAAAGCTTCGTCAGACTAAGATGCAGACCCTAGGAGAAAGTTCATCAGACTAGGCCCATTTGGCTATCTTAGGAGAAAGTTTCATCAGACTAAGATTTTGATCCTAAGAGGCGATTCCTCATACTAGGGTGTTTTGCTGTCTTAGGAGAAAGATTCAACAGACTAAGTTGTTGATCCTAGGAGGCAGTTCCTCAGACTAGGGTTTCTAGTTCGTTATCTTAGGAGAAAGATTCATCAGACTAAGATTTTGATCCCAGGAGAAGGTTCATCAGACTAGGATTTTGATCTTGCGATCTTA
>MU673946.1:6328-21488 GCA_026770625.1 Nicotiana glauca | reverse complement strand
TATCTTAGGAGAAAGTTTCATCAGACTAAGATTTTGATCCTAAGAGGCGATTCCTCATACTAGGGTGTTTTGCTGTCTTAGGAGAAAGATTCAATAAACTAAGCTGTTGATCCTAGGAGGCAGTTCCTCAGACTAGGGTTTCTAGTTCGTTATCTTAGGAGAAAGATTCATCAGACTAAGATTTCGATCCCAGGAGAAGGTTCATCAGACTAGGCCCATTTGGCTATCTTAGGAGAAAGTTTCATCAGACTAAGATTTTGATCCTAGGAGGCGATTCTTCACTAGGGTGTTTTGCTGTCTTAGGAGAAAGATTCGTCAGACTAAGATTTTGACTCTAGGAGAAGATTCATCAGACTAGGTTTTGACTCTAGGAGAAGATTCATCAGACTAGATTTTGACTCTAGGAGAAGATTCATCAGACTAGGTCTTTTGTTATCTTAGGAGAAAGGTTCATCAGACTAAGATTTTGACTCTAGGAGAAGATTCATCAGACTAGGTCCCGTTTTGGTTATCTTAGGAGAAAGGTTCATCAAACTAAGATTTTGACTTGGAGAAAAATCCATCAGACTAGGACTTTTATCCTAAGAGGAAACATTGTGAAAAGTAGTGGCAAAGGTCAATGATTTGAGAAACTTCCCTTTTGTCAGCTCTCCTCTTCTTCCTTTTCTTTTCTTTCCTTTCTTGTTCCCTTACTGTTGAACCAACTTTCTTGCACTGCTTTGTTCCTATTTCAAACAACGAAAACTTGTGAGTTTAAAATGTGGTGGTTAGTTTGTGGCCTTGACCTTTGAGGGCGGCACAATATCCTCCATTTGTTGTATTGCATGAATGGTCATTTCCCCAATCCTCATGTCTCATATGAATACCACAGCATGTCTGTTGTCCTTGCTTTGTGTATATGATGTTCTTTCTTGACCACTGGCTTTAGCCTTGAGTTTATTGTTCCTTCACTTGTCACGATAACTGATTCCCCCTCGAAGATCTTGCTTGTTTATTGACTAACCACTTTCTTTGCTACCCTTGACACGGAGACTACCTCTGATCCGTTCACCAAAACACCCTCCATCTGTTGCGTGGTTCCAAAATCAGACTCTTGTATTTCACACAAATTCCAAAGCATGTTGATTGTGGCCAACTCAGTATGCCTGTGGTTTTCTCCTGGCTTGACGCCTTTATGTGCGCACCAGGTCCCGTGTTGTTTAATTGGAAAGCTTGGTGGCAGATTTTGATGTCATTTCTCACTTGTTTTGAACAACCGACCCAGGAAGAAGGAGTAAAACAAGGTGGGAGGAATAGAGTAAAGGATAATGGAAAAAGATGATTCCTAACAAGAAACCTACAAAATAGCAACCCATCAGATGTGGATACCGACTCTAGCGACCTTGACATGCACCTTCAGCCTACTCTGTTTAGCAAATCTGATGTTCAGCTCTTGTTGCACCTTTTTGCCGTGAAACTGGGCTTCAATACTCCACTTTCCCGATCTAATCCATCATCCTTAGTCGACTTGTGGTGCCCGTAGGGTTTTCACCATCAAGCCTCTCTCATTTTGATTTTTCTCACTATCGCCTTATAGTGCGCGTGAAGGTTTTCACCAATAAGACTCTCTCATCTTTCATTGCCTTGGATGTACCCGTGGAGGATTTCATCAACAAGACTCTCTCATTTTCATCATTTTTCTTCTTGTACCAGATTGTTTGCTTCTTGTACCAGAGTGTTTGCTTCTTGTACCGGAGTGTGGCCCCTGGCATGATTCACCTCTACTCACTTGACTCGGCATTTCTTGAAGACTGATCAGAAAGTCTTTTTTTAGACTGTAATGCAGGCTTTTGGATGAGGTTAGAAAGAAAGGGTATCAAAGGCTCAAGATAATTCAGCATGGTTTCAAAATTATAACTTTCAGAATCAAATCTCTTGCAACAACCACAACTTCTGCCCCAGTTTCTTTCTTGGGGATTTTTGGACTTTTATTTTGGTGTGACTAAACCTCAGAGAGAGGCTGCCTACGTACCCTTTCGGGGTCATTTCAAACGTAGTTCAGGCGACTACTTTTGTTGTTGCGATCTTTCTTCCACTTTTTTTTTCCTTTCTTTTCATTCTTTTCTTTTCCTTCTCTTTTCTTTTCTTTTCTCTTTTTGCTTTTTCTTTTCTTTTCTCTTCTTTTCTTTTCTTTCTTTTTCTTTTCTCTTTTTGCTTTTTCTTTTCTTTTCTTTTCTTTTCTTTTCTTTTTTTTTCCTCTTTTTGCTCTTCTTTTTCTTTTTTACTGTTTTTCTCTTGTTTCTCCACTTACTTTCCCTGCTCGGCTTATGAATTTCATTATTAATTCCAAAAGAGGGGTATGCAAGAAAATAACCGAGGCTCAAAGGGGTAACAAAGGATAAAGTATTTAGATAGCATAATAAAATGCCTTCGTCATTCCAATCTCCAAAACATACCAAATACAAACTACACAGTTAAACAAGCTGAGGAAAACACACATAACACCTCTTGATTGATTCACATATTTGCCTTCTGTATTTGTCAATTACTTAGCACCGTTGGACAATAATCTCGGTACCACGAACGGTCCCTGTAGACTTGGGGTAAGCCTGCCTTTGTCTTCGAACCGATGTGGCATGACGCATTTCAACAGTATTTCTTTATGTTCTATTTTCTCCCAGTTTCACTTGATTCGGGCTTCAAAGTGTTTAAATATGTTCTTATTTCCTTCGAGTGCCCTTACATCTTCAACATTGTTTCATTGCTAAAGTGACGTTTAAAAACTAGGCCGAGAATTATGTGTGCATGTCATGTCACTAGAACCAGCATGAAAGGAACTAAAAATGACCAGAAATGGTAGGAAACAGAGAATTGCATTATACTGACAGTGAAAGGGTTTAAACAACAAAATAAGCAAACTAGACTAGAATTACAAACCTAGACAGCACTAAACAAGCTATTATGATTAAACAAAGCAATGTGAAAAGATAGAAGGGTTTGAGTCACAAGACAATGTCCGGATTACAACCCTGAAATAACCCAGACAACAGAAATGACAACAAAATAAACCACCAAAACTCCAAGAGATGGAGCGTCTTCCCAATTAATTACCAAGCAAGGCGTCTTAGCCACTGAATTTCACACCAAGATTGCTGGAATTTTCACAAGTCTTCATCACGTTATTGTGAGCAAACTGCTTCTGGGTTTCCTCTGCCGACTCATTCTTACGATCAATCATTTCCACCATATGCGTCTCAATATGCACTGGAGATGGACGTTGGCCAATGTTTGCTGCATCTGGATTGGGCATGACAATGTAGCCTGTATCAATAAGCTTCTGAATTGCGTTCTTCAGATTCCAACATGTGCCCCGGGGCACCTGAGCAGTATGCGCACCTTTGAGAAAGATCAAACTTCTTTGGAAGAGGGTTCGGCGTTTTTATCTTAACCGGCTTTAACATGTCCAATTTCCTTAGCCTATGGAACAAACTGGCGTATGATTCTCCCAATGGAGTGAATGTTTTCTTTCTCTGCAACCTCTCGTTCTTAAATGCTTGATTGGGCCGGAAACCTGAACCGGGAGGGTTTCGGTAGGCTTGTAAGAGTGGGTAAGACATTTGTGGATGTGGAGCATAAGGTGGTGCATTGCGGTTGGGGTACCGGGAAGGTGATGTACGATTTTGGGGGTTCTGTAGAGAGAGGTAGCCATGATGAGGATGATACGGATATCCACGGGGTTGATATTGAGGCTTAAAATATTTAACAAGAGTGACCACTGGATCCTGTTGTTGGTGGCGCTCAGTAACATCTTTTCTATCAGTTGGAGGACTGTCCCGAGCAACCCGTTCGTTCCATTTGAGCCAAAAATCCTTAAAACTCTCCTTGGGTTTCTTTTCCGTTTGAGATAGGGAGGAGCAATTTGGGACAATGTCTTTATTGTACTGAAAATGTCGCACAAAATCTTGAGCCATATAACCCAATGCAGGCCACTTACCGACATCATGACGACTATGCCATTCTAAAGCTGCCCCAGTTAAGCTCTTACTGAAGTATGCCATTAACAAGTCATCTTTCTCCCCAACACTTCCCATTTCATTGCAATAGAACTTCAGGTGGGCTACCGGATCTCCACTCCCATCATACAGGTTTAAGTTTGGCACTTTGAACCCCACAGGCAGGCGAACGTCGGGGGACACAGACGATTCTTTGTAAGACATGTTACCATGGTCTCTCATTCCTTGCATGTTCTTTAAGGATTGTTCTACGCCTTTCAGCTTCATGGGTATTTCGTCTCGCCCTACTTTTCCTGTAACCCCTTCACTTCCAGCATGGAGTTCATCCCGAGGGCTCTTCCTGTATGAATCAAGACCCTTGTGGGCGACTTTTGAGGGGTAATTTTGGGCGTCACAAGTTTTTAGTGGGTGCTCATTTTTGGGGGTAGTGGATATAATAGGAGAAATTGGTGGTGGCGGGGGCGGTGCCTGCCCAGTCATCCAGGCTTGATACATGTTGCCATGTGTTGTCTTAACATCCGCACCTCTTCAACCAACCCATCATCCCGTTCACCCACCTGCTATCGGGTACAAATACTAACCTCATCAATTCTATTGTTGTTCGCCATTGCCTTTTGTCCTTGTGTTGTAAACCACAAACCAACCACCTTTCTGGAATGACATAACAAAATGAAACCACCATGTTAGCGTTAGGGCATTTAATATATTGGTAACAGCTTTTGATTGGTCGCATACGTCATCCCGACTTTTTTTTCCTTATTTCAATTGTAAACTTTCCCTTTCTTTGTTTTTCTTTATTTTCTCTCTTTTTATTTTTCTTTATTTTTTCTTACCTTTCTTGATTTTTCCTTCCTTTCTTTCTTGTTTTTCCGCTATTTTCTTTCCTTTTTGCCTTTTTGTGATTTTTCCACTTTTTCCTTTTTCTTTTGGTTATGGTCGAATCCTACGTGGATTGCCTATGTATCATGGCCCCGCAAGAATCAGACCGAGCGTAGTTCTTGCAAATTAATGAACTATTTTAAAACAAGACGCTTTTCATTTTTTATTTTTGGCATTTCAAAAGCAAACAACAAAACTACTTGCAAAAGCAATACTCTTTTTTATTTTCATTTTTCATGGCAAGACAAACTATTTTCATTTTCTATTTTTTGAAAACAAGACAAAATAACGACCTTTTTTTCCTTTTTTTTCAATTTCAACAAACAAATAAACACCCTATTTTTCAGCTAAAAGACTCTTTTTTTCTTCTTTGTTTTTTCTGCGAACACTTCCAAAAATAAAGACTCTTTTTATTTTTTTTTCCTTTGCTTTTAGTAAAAAAAATAAAACAAAACATTTCCATTTTTTTTAATTTTTTCGAAATTTCGGCAGAGTTTCGACAGTATTTGGGCATTGATTTTTTTTTTCTAAAACTAAACAATTAATTCTTTACACTGCTATTTCTCTTTTTTCTCTTTTTCTTAATTTCACAAAATTTTCAATATTCAAGAGTCGGTCAGCATGCGAGCCCGAGACAAATAAATACAACACGTAAAATGCATCACGGTGGTCTTTTCATTTCTGGTTACCTGTCCTAGACGGACCCAACCCCTATGTTGAGTCCCCTAAGTCATATGCACGTGATGCAAATAAGCGCTCCTACTAGGGATCCGGCATGAAGTCAAGTTATTCTAAGTTTAAAACCTGGGTATGTGTTCTAGACTGTGTACTCGAGCGGACGACTCGAGTCGAGGAGGGGGCTACGTACCGGGGACCCGCGGGATCGTCCGGCTTAGTAACTTGTCCGGCCTCTTTCTTATTTCAAGGTATGACACTAACAGAATAGGGAGTCTCAACCAGTAAGCACATCCCCGAAGGTGAGAAGAGAAGGGTTTCGGCACATTTTATATATACAGTTCAAAAAATATCGAAGCGGTAAAGCATTTAGCACATTTAGCAGGAAACATGTAGGAAAATCAGATAAAGCCAAACACAACAATTTGTCTAAGCTCGAATTCTGAACCCTGAACAAAATGTTATGGGTTCTTGTCCCCAGCGGAGTCTCCAGAGCTATCACACCTCCTTTTTACGCTACTACACCCCCGGGGAAGGGTATAATAAAGGGATTTATTTCCAACTTGAAGTGACAATCGAAACGGGATTCGTTTATTAAGAGATTCAGAGTCGCCACTTGGGAGATTTATGGTGTCCCAAGTCACCGGTTTGTATCTCGAATCGAGGAAAGGGTTTGACTCCGTTTAACAGTCGCGAACTAGAAATCCGAGTAAGGAATTCTGTTAACCCGGGAGAAGATGTTAGGCATTCTCGAGTTCTGTGATTCAAGTACGGTCGCTCAACTGTTATATTTGGCTAAAATCTAATTTTTATACATGTTAAAACTCATAGTGCATTTTAGAATTATCTACCGCTATTAGTTAATTATTAAGAAAGTAAACGTCGTTTAAGAACGTATTTTCGGATCACGTCACATGAAATGCACCCGGATCCTCGACACATTCCTATTCAACGTTTTGGGATTTGGATTTGGGTTGCATGAAATGCACACCCGTATGAGGAAGGTAAAATTAAAAAAAACGCGCCTAAAGAGACTAACGCTTTGTTATCTTTTGGGAAGGCCGTGAAATTTACTAAACGGCCCGTCTTGAATCTCAAAGTATTTTTAATTAAGTAATTAATGAGGGCCCCGCAATTTGTATTTGGTTTGGGCGAGGCTCGTCTCATTTTTTATTATTAGAAGGCCAACCTAAAGCAAACTAAAATTTTCTATTTATTATTTGTCTCTAAAAGGCCAATTAACTTACAATTATAAATTCGGGCCTCGAATTCAAGTCTGAATTCAAATAAAAAGGAAGACCCTTTTAGCTTGAACCTGCTACCTAATTCGAAACCCAATTTTATATCATGGCATTTTAACTTTGCCAGGACCATGGAAAATTCGCTAAATGGCGCGTCTCGAGTTCTAAGAGTTAGAATTAATCAAATGAGGGCCATGGGTTATTAAAAGATTGTTGTAAGAGAGATAAATTGAATTTGTGAAAAAAAAAGATAAGATATGGACCAAGAAAGAAGAAGCACGTAGTGTGAGAAATGTGGCAAATAGTGAATAACCATTAGAGTGCTGCAAGCGTGAAAGAGGGGTACTGCTTCAGTCAGTAGCAGAATACAAAGCCTCATTCTGTTCTTGAGTTGAATATATCAATTCCTATTTATGGTGTAGAAATAAGACTAAAAACACCTCACATGTTGAATTGTTCCAAAATCCAAGGTTTCTATCACTAAAACTTTCATAGAAATGAACATATTTTCTAGCCTACGAGGAAGAGAAACAACATTGGCTTCAAGACAACAATTGGTTTGCATTCAGAAACTTGGAATGTCCATTAAAATATCATATGAATTACTTGTTTGACACTTCATGAAAGAATATTGAATAATACAAAAGAAGTGAAAAGATTCGAAACTACCATTAAGCTTATCACGACTTTATCAACTGATGAATATGGTTCAGCCAAGATTGGCAGGGATTCATAACAGTGTCTAAGAATTAAATCAAAGTAGCAAACTAATCAAAGTGACAAAGCTTGAAAACATCAAAGAATAACCTCAGAACTCATTTTTTCGAGTTTAAACTTAACCAAACAAGTAGGCATATACATAAAATTGTAATCGGCCATTACAAAACTAAATCACGTTCTTTACTAATCTCAGTAGCAGCATTTTCGAACAAATAGAGAATCAAACAATAATAATAATAAAAAGACCAATTAAAACATGTCTCTAATTATACAAGGATCAAAACTATTAGCTGAACATACGAGGGAAAGAACTGGACCTTAAATTGCTTTCCATATATATTCGAATCTTCAAAAATTACAGTGCAATGAGAACTCGAACCAAAATTTGCAAACAACAGCAGCAACCACAAGAACAGAAGGATTCACGATCCATACGAATTAAACAGAATTTCAAACTTAAAATACTCAAATCGATTTGGCAATAGCATTCGTAAACAAAAATTCCATTTCTGAGCCAAAAACAAATCACATCTACATGAAAACGCCATACATTTTAGAGATTCATAAGAAGCAAGTAGGCGAAATACCTCAATAGCAATAATACAGCTTGAAGTTAACCAAATGAATTTTGAAATAACAGGGTGAAACATCAACGTGCCCAAGCAGGAGGCTCCACAACAGTAGCGGCAACAACTTAAGACCCGATTAGCCTTCTAGAACCCAGAAAGAGACGATGCAAACTAACTGAAGCTTCGAATAGCTCTATGATCCTCCTCTTTGATTCTGTCTTCTTCTTTTTTTGTAATCGTTTTTCAGGTTTTTTTTTTTAATTTTTCAGATCTGAAGCGTAAGCCTCGTGTGTGATTGAGTGATAAGGGAGGTGGGTTCAGCTGAAGCTTTTCTTATTGTGATGAATCTGTGTTTTCAGGGGTGAAGGATCTCCATTTTTGCATGTGTGTGTGTTCTTTTAGCGGCTGAAATCCGTGAAGAATAATGGGAAATCAGATGGGTAGGGGACACGAAATTTCTGTGTCTCTAAGGGAAAAGGGGTTTCGGACCGGGTCAGGGGAATTTGGGTGTGGGCCGGTGAGGGTAAATTGGGTCTGGGCGTGTGATTTTGGTCCATTTGAATTGAGGTCTTCAATTAAAACCATCGCAATAGTTGGTCTTTCAACAATACCTCTTCTTTAATTCTTTTTAATAAATTCTTCCTTTTCTTTTTCTACCTTTTTTATTTCCTTTTGTTATTTTCAAATTATATTTTGTATTATTTTTGATTTTATAAAGATGCAAAAACTAAAATAAAGTCCTAATATATTCCAAAGCTAAACTAATTAACTCCTAAATTTATTTAAAACTATTTCGTGACAAATTCACAATTCAAACACAAAATGAACTATTTTTTTTGTTATTTTCTTCATATTTATTCTAAAACAAATTAACCCTAAATTAATCCTAAAATATGAAATTAGATCCTAAATGCAAATGTGTATTTTTATATTTTTCGTACGAATTAAGATGCACAGATAAAATGCAACAATTTAAAAAAAAATGACACAAAACTCACAAAAAATTGTAAAAATAAAGAAAAAATCATTTTGTTTGAAATTTTTGGGAATAATTCAGATATAGGGAAAAGTTCACGTGCTCACACCTTGAAATAAGAAAGAGACTCGGACAAGTTACTAAGCCGGATGGCCTTTTGGTTCCCGGTTGTAGCCCCCCCGACTCGAGTTGTCCGCTCCAGTACACAAGTCTAGAACAAATACCCAGGTTTTGAACCTAGAATAACTCAGCCTCATGCCGGATCCCTAGTAGGAACGTTTTTTTTCAACTGTAATTTTATTTTCACCAACAATTTTAAGGAGAATTCAAATGGCTACAGTTGAAAAAATCGCGGATATCAAGGTGGGAGATCTCAATAAGCCATTCCATTTCAACGATACTCATTTCAAGAGATGGAAGGGTAAAGAACTTTTTTATTTGAGTCTTCTCAATGTTTCTTACATTTTAACTGAGAAGAATCCTAGCAAAGTAGATAACTCCTCCATGAATGATGATGCGTTAATTGCCCTTCAAGAAAAAATTGAAAAATATAACGATGACTCATACAAGTGCGCTATTATCTTCTTAATTGTCTATCTGATAATTTTTATGATTATTATGATAGAACTTACTTGTGACGACCCGACCCATCATCACGTGAGTTACTGTCCCATTTTCTACTTTCTTATGTTTCATTATAAGAGTCTTGGGTGAACGAGTCGAATTGGATTGGTTTTAGAAGGAAATGAGACACTTAGTCTCTTTAAGGAAGGTTTGGTTTGAAAAAGTCAACCGGATGTTGACTTATGAGTTATAGGGCTCGAATGTGATTTTCGGTGATTCGGTTAGCTTCAGGGGATGATTTGTGACTTAGGAACGTGATCAGAATTGATTTTGGAGGTCCGGTGTAGAATTAGGCTTGAATTGGCGAACTTAGTATTTTGGCGAGTTCCGATTGATAGGTGAGATTTTGATCCGAGGGTCGGAATAAAATTTTGAGAGTTGATGTAGCTTCGTTAGGTGATTTGGGATGTGTGTGCAAAATTTCAGGTCATTCGGAGGTATTTTGGTCAGGTTTTTGATCAAATGCGTATTTCGGAAGTTTTAGAAGAACTTAGGCTTGAATCCAATATAATTTGATGATTTTGGTGTTGTTTGAGGTGTTTTAATGATTGGAGCAAGTTGAATGATGTTTTAGGATGGGTTGGCACTTTTGGTTGAGGTCCCGGGGGCCTCGAGGTGATTTCGGATGGCCATCGGGATGAATTTTGGACATGTGTTATTGCTGATATTTGCTGGTTCTGGTATTTCCGCATCTGCAGAAAAGGGACCGCAGATGCGGCTACGTAGATGTGGAAAGGGGGTCGCATGTGTGAGTTTCTTGAGGAGTTAGCGTTTCGCAGATGCGGGCTTAGAGCTGCATCTGCGGTGCCGTAGGTGCGGCGTTGGAACCGCAGAAGCGGATATGGGCCATTGAGACTTTCCCAGAAGCGAGCAGGTATCCGCAGAAGTGGATTTAGACTGCAGAAGCGGATTTAGACCGCAGAAGCAGTCCTGAGCAAAATAGTAAAGCTCCACAGAAACGGTTTATTGGTCGCAGAAGCGAAAATATCTGGGCAGAGAAGGGTTAAAAGCTTCATTTTGTTCCGCGAGCTAAGGTATTTTTCCACCATTTTTGAACATCCTTAAGAGCTTTTGGACGAGAATTGAAGGGTATTTCGACTGGGATTGATTGGAGGTAAGTTCTATGACCTAAATACATGATTTAATGGTAGAATCAACCTAGAAATTCATAAAAATTTATCAAAAGGGGGAAGAACTAGGGCTTGAGTTTTGATATTTCAAATTAGGTTTTGATGGGTCATTTGGGCTCGGATTTGGGAGTTCTTGATATGTATAGACTCGTGGCGAGATAAAGAATCCGTTGATGTTAAATTTTCTGGAATTCGAGAAGTGGGCCCGGGGCTCGGGTTTTGCAAATTTCGTGATTTTTGATGTTTTTCGATTCTTTTCGATTGGATTATGTTCCCTTAGCCTATTTTGATGTATTCGTTGTGGTTTTGATCAGATTCGACGTGCGAGGAGTCCTATTTGAGAGGCAAGGGCATAGCGAGCTAGGATTTTGGTTGGCTTGAGGTGAGTAATGATAGTAAATGATATCCTGAGGGTTTGAAACCCCGGATTTGCACAACGTAGTTCTATATTGAGGTGAAACACGTGCTTTATGACGAGCGGGGGGTTATTTACTACTAGGAATTGCGACTTGGTCCGTCCCGAATGATATTTTTACCGCGTATTTAACTGATATGTGTTTGTTATCAATATGATTTAGGCTTATTACCATATTTTGGGCTTCATGCTGACTACTTGAGTCCTTCGTGGATTTTTATCACTCTTTTCTCACTACTTGATATACTATTTGAACTCAGTCCTTTAGATTACACTGTTTTACAAACTCAGCCACTTTAATTAAATTTTGAGACTTAATTGATATTTCTACTATTATTTGGGCTGAGCACTACTATTGTATTGATGCCCGAGGGGCTTATGATATTTTTTGGACTGAGTGAGACCGAGGGCCCGAGATACAGTTATATGCCACGAGGTGGCTGGAGTGATGTAAGGAGGCTTTCAGGCCTTGTGAGTGATGTGAGGAGGCTTTCGGGCCTTGTGAGTGATGTGAGGAGGCTTTCAGGCCTTGTGAGTGATGTGAGGAGGCTTTCAGGCTTTATGAGCAATGTGAGAAGGCTTTAAGGCCTTATGTTGATATAGCGTTTGGGCCGTAAGGAGCCCCTCTGAAGTCTGCACGCCCACAGTGAGCGCGGGTACCCATATGATTTGAGAGTGAGCCCGGGGGGCTGATACTATACTGAGTGACTGATACTGAGCCCGAGGGGATGATACTGTTCTGAGCGATTGATACTGGGCCCGCGGGGCAGATTTTTACTCACTATTTACTTGTTGTTTTACCTGATTTATTGGTTTTTAAAAGGAGATTTCATTGACTCTTTACTGTTTTTACTCTTTAAGTGATTTACTGCATGATATAGAGTTGCCTTGTGTATTTATGTATTTTTATGCCTTCGGTTATTATTTATTATTATTACTCACTGGGTCGGAGTACTCACATTACTCCCTGCACCATATGTGCAGATACAGGCATAGCAGAGTCTGCACCTGAGCACTGATTCTTTCCAGACCAGGCAGCGAGTTGGAGTGTCGAGGTAGCTGTTGACGTCCGCAGCCCCTTGTCTCCCCTATTTTATATCATTTGAGTTTCATTTTGACTTTTATATCAGATCTTATATTTCGTAGACTCATTACAAACTTTGTAGTAGCTCATGACTTGTGACACCCCGGTTTGGGGCTGTGTCGGGGTGGTATCCTCTGCTATTATCGCTGTTTTCACATTTATAACTATTTTTCACGTGTTTTGATTTTGTTAATGTTAATTAATTGTAAAAGAGGTGTTTGTGTTGTTCTGGCTGGCCTTGTCTTCACGAGGGGCGCCATCACGATCAGGTTTGGGAATTGGACCGTGACATTATTCTACTGCCAAGAAAATTTGGAAAGCATTGCAGAGTAAGTATGATACCGAGGAGGCAGGTGCGAAAAAATATGCTGCTAGCAGATTTTTTTGTTTTAAAATGGTGGACAACAAATCTATAGTAGACCAAGCTCAAGACTTCATAATGATCGTTGGAGAGCTCAGATCCGAGGATATTAAAATTGGAGACAACCTTATTGTTTGTGGCATGATAGATAAAGTACCACCTTCATTGAGGGAATTTCAAAAAACTATGCGGCACAAACAAAAGAAACTTCACTTGAGACGTTGATAATGCAGATTCGCATAGAAGAAGAGGCAAGAGGCCAAGATGAACTTATACAATCAGAAGAGAGCACTCTACAACCCGTCACTACAAAAGTAAATTTAATTACTTCAAATAATTTTACTCCTGAAACTCACAAAAATACTTCTTTGAAGCCGAAGAAGAAAACTTTTAAGAAAAATTATGGTAGACCTCTCAAGAAGAATAATGGTGCAAACAACCAAGCACAGAATCAACAAGTTCAAATTGTGAAACCCTGCTTTGTCTCTGGCAAGAGTGTGCATATTGCTCGATTTTGCAAATTTTGAAAACGTGGTCCTACACCACAGGCAAACGTTACTGAAGAGACACTTGTGGCAGTGATAACAGACATTAACGTGGTAGAAAATGTTGATAGAAAGTGGGTTGATTCTGGAGCAAACCGTCATGTTTGCTATGATAGAGATAGGTTTAAAGTGTATACTCCATTTGAGGAGCCCAAAACTATCATACTTGATGATTCTCACACAACCAGGTACTTGGAAAGGGAAAGGTCGAGTTGAAGTTTACTTCAGGAAGAGTATTAACGTTGAAAGACGTACTTTATGCTCCTTCAATGAGAAAAAATTTGATGTCTAGTTTTCTTCTTAACAAGGCAGGCTTCAAACAAATTATTAAAATTGATCAATATGTAATAATGAAAAAGAGTATTTTTATGGGTAAGGAGTATGCATGTGATGGGATGTTCTGTTGAGATAAATAAAACTACTTCAAGTTCTGTTTATATGATGTCTTCTAATAATTTTTGGCATGCTCGTTTGTGTCATATTAATAATCGTTATGTGGGAATCATGAGTAGTCTAGGATTAATCCCAATGATTAAAAAGAACTTTAAAAAATGTGTCTTGTAGTAAAGTCAAAATAACTAAAAGGCCTCATTTTCAAGTTGAAAGAAAATCTAAATTGTTAGAATTAGTTCACACTGATATTTGTGAACTTGGAGGAATTTTAACCCATGGAGAAAATAGATATTTTATCACTTTTATTGATGATTTCACTAAATTCACATATTTTTATTTGATGAAAAATAAAAATGATGCGTTTGAAAATTTTAAAAAATTATCTCCATGGGGTTGAAAATCAATTTGATAGAAAAATAAAAAGAATTAGAAGTGATAGAGGTCGTGAATATGAGTCTAATGAATTTAATTCTTTTGTGAGATCATTGGGAATAATTCATGAAACTACTCAATCTTAATCTCCAGCATCAAATGGTGTGGTTGAAAGAAAAAATAGAACTGTGGTAGAGTTAACTAATGTCATACTTATTGAGTCAAATGCACCTTTAAATTTGTGGGGTGAAGCTATTTTGACTGCATGTTATGTGTTGAATAGGGTGCCTCATAAGAAAACAAAGTTGACACCATTTGAGTTGTGGAAAAATTACAAGCCAAATTTGGGTTATCTGGAAATTTGGGGTTATTTAGATTATGTTAGGCTAACGGATCCTAAAATTTTAAAATTGGGTAAAAAAATTGCCACTTGTACTTTTCTTGGTTATGCTTCTAATAGTACAGCCTATAGATTTTTAAATATGGAAGAGAATATAATTATAGAATCAGGTGATGCTATTTTTCATGAAAATAAATTTTCATTTGAGTCTAGAAATAGTGGGGGTCAAAGAGATAAAGATAATTTTTTGTCTATGCCTAATTCTTCTACTTCTATTTTACAAAATGAAGAAATGATGATTTTGAGTTAAGAAGAAGTAAAAGATCTAGAATAGAAAAAGATTTTGGTCCTGATTTTTATATTTTTAATATTGAAAATAACCCTCTTACTTTAAAAGAAGCTTTATTATCGCCTGGTGCTATTTTCTGGAAAGATGCTGTAAATGATGAAATGGAGTCACTAATTTTTAATAAAACTTGAAAGTTGGTTGATTTACCACCAGGTTATAAAACAATTGGGTGCAAATGGGTCCTACAAAAAAGTTAAAACCAGATGGATCGTTGATAAGTATAAAGCTATGTTAGTTGCTAAAGGTTTTAAGCAACTGGAAGGCCTAGAATTTTTTAATATATTTTCTCCAGTAACTAGAATTACATCCATTAGACTTTTAATTACTATTGCTGTAATTTTTGATTTGCATGTTCATCAAATGGATGTAAAAACTGCTTTTTTAAATTGGGACCTAAATGAAGAAATTTATATGGATCAACCTGAGGGTTTTATAGAAGCTGGCCAAGAAAGTAAAGTGTGTAAACTTACTAAATCCCTATATGGCTTGAAACAG
>MU673943.1:0-20172 GCA_026770625.1 Nicotiana glauca | reverse complement strand
TCCCCCAAATCTGAGTGTATTTTGCTTTGCTTATGAATAGATCATTTTGAGAGTTTAATTTGTGTGTGAAAAGAAAAAAATGAAAGAAAACGGTTAGACAAAGTTATCGGTGAATGGATATCCACCGGAATTAGAGAAGAAATAAAAAAAAAGTAAAAGAAAAAGGAAAAGGAAAAGGAAAAAAAAAGTAAGAAAAAATGGTAAAAAAGAATTAAAAAATAATCTGAAAATCATTTTTTCTTGCTTCTCAAAAGGAGAGTGAAATACACACACTGTGCCACATCAGCATTAAGGGTGTAAATAATTACATTTAAAATAAGTTTAGGGGGGTAATAGAATTCCCGCAAAGAAAAAGTGTGTAGTTCGGATTTCGGTTATAGGTTAGGGGGGTAATTGTGCATTTTCCCTTTAGTTTTTTTTTTTGAAAGTGTAAATAAGGTTATTTTTGATAAAAAGAAAAGTCAAAATTGTTTTTGCTTTTGCTTTCGGGAGAAGTTATTTTTTTCTGCTTCTAGCTTCACCCAAAAAAAACTTGGCCAAACGCCTCAAATTAAGGAAAAGAAAAGTACTTTTGGCTTGAGGAGAAGCTTGGCCAACCAGGTAATTAGACGGTAATTTGAGCACCCAATAGATAATTGGAAATTCTACATTTACCTGCACAAATTGTAAATTGGTCTAATTGAGTTCACCTTTCGTATCTATAGAAAATAATGGAAAATGCCCCGAGTTAAACATCAATTAGACGCGGAGTACATTCTAGTAAATATTATTTCTTATACCTAAGCAAGTTAAGAGCACGTTTGGACATAAAAATAATTTTCCTTTTTTTTGGAAAAATTGTTCACTTTTTTCGAAATCAGCGTTTGTTCATAAGATTTTTAATTTTCAATTGAGATGCATTTTGAAATTTTTTAAAAATTTAAAAAACTCCAAAAAGTTATTTTTCACAATTTTCACTCAGATCACTTACAAAACTTCAAAAACAACCCAAAATTATATTCATGTTCAAACACAACTCTAATTTTCAAATACTATTTTCACTTAAAAAAAATTTCACTTTTTTTTTTGAATTTTACAATTCTTATGTCCAAACGCACACTAAGATAGACAATTCAAATGTGTCATATGGATATAATCCATTATGAATTTTCTTTTTGTATAATTCAATTTTAAGAAACTTTTTTGTTAAGATGTAAGATATCGATAGCATATTACTTATGAGATATTTATAACTATTTTCTTTTATTTAAATTATATACGATTATTTTGAAGGATATAGTAACTTCTAGGGGAGTAAGTCCCAATGCTCAAAACCTTTAGGGGCAAAGTGGAATTCCCACAACTTTCAAGACCCTTTACAAAACTTTATCCGACAGTTAAGCTTCTCACTTTTGAAGATACTGAGAAATCAAAGATAAACCCTTCTGAAAAAAATATGGATACCCAATTCTTGGATAGCCATAAACCCCCGAAAAACACAGAGGAAATAAAGCTTCACACCAAACATAGCTTAGCGATTCCAGCTCCTTGACTATGCTTGTCGCCTTTCTTCTTTCATGGCTGCCGTTATCAACAGCCCCACCAACTCTATCCCTCTCCCCATTCTTTCTCCTACTCGACCCTTTAACCTTCATTCTACTTCAAGCCTAGCAACTACCAAGAAAACCAAATATAAACAAAAGCCTTCGTTTTTCCTTCAATACCCTTCAAAATCTCGTCCTTTTCAACCCCTTTTGATCCCTCAGCATTTTAAAGATTCTAATGTCTCAGTAGCTGCTGAGACTAATAGGATTGATTATGCCAATTTGCTTCGTATTTCTGTTAGGTGTGGTGATGTTGAACTCGCAAAGATTATTCACTCTTCAATTCTCAAACTTGAAGAAGATGATGTTTATTTGAAAAATGCTTTAATTGCAGCTTATCTCAAGCTTGGTCACTTGAATCTTGCTGAGCAAGTATTTGATTCGCTTTTGAGCCCTGATGTTGTGTCGTATACAGCAATTATATCGGCTTTTGCTAAGTCGAATCGTCAAAGGGAAGCCTTTGAGCTATTTCGTGAAATGAGGAACTTAGGTATTGAACCAAATGAATATACATTTGTTGCTATTTTGACTGCTTGTATTCGTTCGTTGAATCTTGAGTTAGGTCGTCAAGTACATGGTCTTGTTGTCAAATTAGGTTATTTGAGTTATACTTATGTTGTTAATGCACTTATGGGATTGTATAGTAAGTGTGGTTTACTGGAATTGGTGATTCTTTTGTTTAATGATATGCCACAAAGGGACATTGTTTCGTGGAACACTACGATTTCGTGTATGGTTGAAGAGTGCATGTATGAAAGAGCATTTGAAATGTACCGTGAATTGAGGAGAAATGATTGCTTAATAGTTGATCATTTTACTCTTTCGACGCTTTTGGCTGCATCTTCCCGCTGTTTGGCGGTCAGAGAAGGGCAAGAACTACACGCACATGCTCTTAAAAGTGGATTACATGGTAATTTGAGTGTGAATAATGCACTTATAGGCTTTTACACCAAATGTGGAACCTTGAAAAATGTAGTGGATGTGTTTGAGAGGATGCCTGTGAAGGATGTCTTTAGTTGGACTGAAATGATTGTGGCGTATATGGAATTTGGTTATGTTGATTTTGCGATGGAGATTTTTAACAGTATGCCTGAGAGGAACTGTGTTTCTTATAATGCTCTTTTGGCTGGATTTACTCAAAATCATGAAGGGTTTAAGGCACTGGGGTTATTTTGTAGAATGTTGGAGGGAGGGATGGAATTGACTGATTTTACGTTGACCAGTGTTCTTAATGCTTGTGGGTCGATGACGGAAAGGAAGATAAGCGAACAGATTCATGCATTTATCCTCAAGCTTGGTTTAGAATCAAATGATCGTATTGACACGGTATTGCTTGATATGTGCACGCGGTGTGAGAGAATGGATGATGCCAAAAAGATATTTCATCAGCTGCCACTTGATCATGATAATTCAGTTGCATTGACATCAATGATGTGTGCATATGCTAGAGATGGACATCCAGAAGAAGCTATTTCTCTTTTCTTGGTCAGGCATTCAGAAGAATCACTGGTTGTTGATGAAGTTGCATTAGCCACTATTCTTGGTGTTTGTGGAACATTAGGGATTCTAAAGTTAGGGGAACAAATCCATTGCTATGCCTTGAAACATGGTTTAATGTCTGATACCGGTGTTGGGAATGCCATGATCAGCATGTACTCTAAGTGTGATAAAATGCAAAGTGCAATTAAGGCCTTTGAGGCTATGCCTACACATGATTTAGTATCATGGAATGGTTTGTTGACTTGCTATGTCCTTCATAGGCAGGGGGATGCAGCATTGAATATATGGGTGAAGATGGAAAATTTAGGAGTAAAACCAGATTCTATTACCTGTGTCCTAGTGATATCAGCTTATAGACGCACTTCTAGTAATTTAGTTGATTGTTGCCAAAAGTTCTTTTCCTCAATGCAATCCTCATATAACATAAAACCCACCTCGGAACATTATGCAGGCTTTGTAGGTGTCTTAGGCTATTGGGGTCTGCTCGAAGAAGCAGAACAGATAATTAGTGCAATGCCATTTGAACCAAAGGCTTCTGTTTGGCATGCTTTGCTTGAAGGTTGTAGGATACATGTGAATGCTATCATTGGTAAAAGGGCAATGAAGGAAATACTATCTATTGCGCCGCAGGATCCTTCTACATTCATACTAAAGTCAAATCTTTACTCAGCATCTGGAAGATGGCAGTGTTCAGAACTTGTTAGGGCGGAGATGAGGGAGAAGGGTTTTCGAAAAATACCAGGACGCAGTTGGATCATACTTGGCGACAAGGTTCACTCCTTTTTTGCTAGAGACAAATTGCATTCACAGTCAAAAGACATATACAGTGGCTTACAAATACTCATTCCGGAGTGTCTGAAAGCTGGATATGTACCTGACACAAGTTTTGTACTTCACGAAGTAGAGGAGCATCAAAAGAAAGACTTCTTGTTCTACCACAGTTCAAAACTAGCTGTAACCTTTGGGCTTCTTATGACGAGACCTGGGAAACCCGTTCGTGTTATGAAGAACGTGCATCTCTGTGGCGACTGCCATACATTTTTCAAATATGTTTCAGTTGTCACCAAGAGAGATATACACATAAGAGATGCTTCAGGTTTTCATCATTTTGTAAATGGTAAATGCTCCTGCAGGGATAATTGGTGATGAAAAATTAGATATTTTGATAATTCTAGCTGTAGTTTTGATTGTTGATTTCAGGTTTTTGTTGGTAAGATTTTTAAACATTTTGTTAGATATACAACAATAAGAATGTATTTACACCATGTAAAGAACTTTTGATAAATCAGTTTAGCAAAAATACTTTTCTTTGTCTAAAAAGTTTGAGAAAAGCATATGACTTAGCATCGTCCTCTCTGATTTTATTCCATTCTTGCTTTTGAATGCTAAAGGATTTTGTTTATAAGTAAGATGATTCATTGATTATATTACCAATGAGGTGCTAAATATTTATGTTCAAGTACAATGATTTAGCTCCCATCATCCAGCCAGGAGTTAAATATTTCTAACGTCGATCCTAACTCAGGTACATATTTCAGTCTTCTGTTTACATCAAAAACTTAAAAACTGACAACACCTTGATTTAAACAAAAAATTACAGTTGATTTGCCCTGAAAATATATGTGATGTGATTTTCTCCATGCAAACTGTCCATATTCCTCAGGAGTCTGAGCTTCTTTATTATTCTGTCCTATTCTCCAATAAAGTACATGGCATCACCCACTGCACACCAAAAAAGGTTGGGGAACAGAGTCCAAATCTGCCATGCTTGTCTGCATTGTAATAAAAGATGGCCTGTAGATTCTGGAGCTTGCTCATACATGCAGCTATGTTACAAATCAACAATCATCTTCTCTGTATACTCTATCTTGGGTCAAACCATGACTCTCTACTGCCTATCTATCCAATACAAGCAACTTAGCTCTTATCTTCCGTATCATCTTCCAATGCCATTTTTCTCTTCTAATATCTTTCTATTTTATGATGTCGGTGTCCAAGACACTTGTGTGCACCTCGACTATTCTATTGGGTACTCGTTGCCTCCTATCATCATAGGTATCGTGTGACTCTATCACCAAGACTTAGGCATATGGCAAGAAATCACCTAGTGTTTTTTTGTTTCTGTTGGTATTTGAACCTTACTCTGCAAGGTTTCTTTTTTAATATACTCTATACAATCCATCCTTCAGCATTCCAATGTAGAGTGTCCTCCTCTGAAGATGTGATTGTTTGTTCACTAACCTACTAAACGGCTGAGCTGTTCTATCCACCTCCTAGTTATGCACGTCCTTCTGAAATGCAAATGCCAGCCATCATCTTTTCTGCTTTCTCCAGTTGTAGTTTTTGGTAACGTTGTTGTCATGTGACCAGGAGGTCACGGATTCGAACCGTGGAAACAGTTTCTTGCATAAATGCAGGGTAAGATTGTGTATAATAGACCTTTCTGGTCCGGTCCTTCCCAGAAAACTGGGGCATAGCGGGAGTTTAGTGCCTTTTTTTGCAGTTGTAGCTTCTTATGTGTGGCCAGATTATACAGGTCAGGGAACTCATCCTTTAGTATGATCTGCTAAATCCATGGGTCTTGACATATTCTTCAGTTTCTAACGTTTAATCTCACCATATTATGGAATTCTTCCCAAAGTTTTGATTAAATAAAGTAGTTGATAAATACGAAGTCCCTTTAGTTCTAAGGGTAGTCCGGTGCATAAAGCATCTCGTATTCACTCGGGGTCCACGGACCGTATCCGGTGTAATATAAACAACCTACCTTAATGCAAGCTTTAGTGACTGCCTCTACGACTTGAATCCATGGCCTTTAGGAATAAATGCTGAAATTGATTTTATATATAAGTACCGTGCTAAAACTGATAGTAATAACCAATTGATGTGTTTGGTAAAAAATGTTGATAAGCACCTTTTGTATTAAAATGACTTAAATTCCCTTAAATTTGTTTTATCAAAAATAAATCTAAAAGTATTTTTACATGGAAAAAGCGAATGACTGAAATGAAACGGGAGAAATTAAAATTAGCCAGATTTACAAGTGGTCATTTAAAAATAGCCACAGTTTTAAAAGTAATCGAAATTTAGTCATTTTTCATATAAAGATAAATCTGAATGAAAACACTGATTATTATAATGGAGTTCCAGTATACTCCAGTATAATATATTGGAGTTCCACTATAATATACCGGTGCAACATAATATGCTAGAAGTTCATACACAGGTACTCCAATCTCCAGTATATTATGCTTGAACTTTACGCGTGTTGGAGTTAGAATATGCTAGAAGTTCATACATAGGTACTCCAATCTCCAGTATATTATGCTTGAACTTTACGCGTGTTGGAGTTCTAACATAATATGCTGGAAGTTCATACACAAGTGTACCGATCTCTAGTATATTATGCTGGAACTTTTCGTGTTACAGCAAAATAGTGGCTATTTTTTAATGACATTGCAAATGCTTAGTATTTTTGATTGACCAGTCCGAAAACTGGCTAGCCCGTGCTATTTTTACAAATGAAACAGAGAGGGAGATAGGGGTTTCTGGGAATGACATTTCAGATTACAAATAAAAGGAGAGGATAAAATCGTAAAATGTTTGGTCCAACTAAAAGTGCTAATCTATATTATATTAAAAGTACGAAGACCTTTAGCGAAACGTCGTTCGCCTTTTTACGCTTTTAAAAATAGTTTTCACACTAGACATAATCGTCATTTATTATATTCCTTATATTTAAAAATAGTCATTTAATTATTTCTCTAATATTTAGAATTTCAAAATCAACTAAATTTATGTATTGATTTCTTCCTTATTTAAATTAAGCTATATAATATAACGTATTTGTAAAGGCAAAATAATAACAATCAAATAATTTCTTATTAAATTATTCTGTGTAGGAAGGCTTAATATTTAAAACATTAACTAAGATTGTTCCTAATATTATCCGCTATCTTTTTGCTTAATTTGGGCAACAATCAGCACATGCATTTCTCACAATTTGTATGCAGCTATTATTTACTTTACATAGAAAAAACAAAATAAGAGTTTTTTTCAACAAGAGAAATTTAGAACTTTGAAATTAAAAGATAATTTGTCATTTAAATATTTTTTTAATATGACTTTAAAATTTTAAAAATTATTAATTAATCTTTTTATTTAAACTATGTAAGAACTTCTAATATGTAAAATTCTAAAAATGAGTAAGAATTTATTTGTAAAAATTATTTCGTTATTTAAAATGCACAAAGTAATTATAGTTTGTCAATCTATAAAGTAGGATTTTAATAGAGGTATCTCATTAATCTTGTTAGGAACGGAATAGCTTGTCCAACACTTTTAACTTTCAGGATTGAGATCAATTACAAAATATTTATATAGGGTCTTTTTGGAAAACCGCCATATAATTAAAATTGACGTAATTACTAGGATAGTAATTATAAAGTACTATAATTACGAGACATGTTCGTTCGTCATAATGTAACTACAGTATAATTAAAAGTGTACTATTTGGTTGCAGAAGCGTAATTACGCAATTAGATTAAACTTTAAATATAAAGTTAATTGTCAAAAATAAAAAGTTATGATTTAACAAATATATGCCTTTATAAATAATACTATTAAATTTGACATTAAAGATAGACGTTATTTCTTGAAGATATATTAATTACTAATCATATATTTGTAACTAATATGTAAAAATAATTGATATATATTTTTAGATTAATAATACTTTATTTTAATAAATTATAAAACTAAAATTACATATTTTGTAAGAACTTCGTGGACTACATCCTTGATAAAATGATTACTATTTATAAATATAATGTTGTAACATTACTCAAATATTTTACAAAAAAATAATTTATCAATTCTAACTGAAAATTGAATGGCATGCAATATGAATTGATAATTCATGAATAGTATTAAAGTAAATAAAATGTAATCGAAAACATAACATAAATTCAAAATTCAAAATTCAAAAAAATAATTAACATAATACTCTTATTTAAAATTAAACATTAACATAAAATAAGTTTCAATATAATTTAAGTAAATATAATTCAAAAGAAAAGAAAAACACAAGTCTATAACCTCATTTAATAGTGATTCTACTTTAATGATATCACTCATTATATGCTAAGTTTATTAATAATTTATTATTTCTAATATTAGGAAGAGTAGTTTCAAAACTAGAATAATAGCATAGTTAAGCTAAATGAAGAAAATAAAAATAAAAAGATGAGTGACTACATGGAATCACAAAAAATAAAGGTTGAAAAATGAGAATATTATTTAATTAAAAAGTAATCTATTATTTTAACATAGTTAAGTTTGCAAATAATCAGTGGTAGAGCCAGTATGTTTATTAAGGGGAATCAAAATATAAAAAAAACAAACTCACCAATAAGTCAAGGTGTGTCATTTTATAGTATATATACATATTTTTTTAATATTACCTAGCTAAACAGTGTAATTTTTCGATGAAAGGGTATCGGTCGACACCCCTTGGGTGCATGTGTCTCCGCCACTGCATATAACCTGATATAATAATAAAATTCAACTTTAACGATATCACTCATTATAAGACAATGATCACGCTCAATTATGCCTTATAAAAAGGACTCTGCGGACGCTGCAAATATAACCTAAGTATTACGCTCGAGGTCGAACCCTCAGAGAGTTAACCTATCAACTACTATCCTCAGACCCACTAACTCTTCAGAATCAGCTTCCCAAATATTCAAAACTCAGTTGAGTGTTTCCTTAATAACTACTTTTGCAGAAAACTAAATAAATGTAAAATAAACTAAATATGTTGTAAACAATAATGAGAAAAAGCTAGGGTAATGATTTCCCTATTGATGGAATCCCTTATGTTTATGCTCATACAAATTTACCAATACTTCTCTATCAATCATGAACGCTAATCTTACCGTAAATCTCTCCCGAGTAATCACAGTAATTTACTATTGCACTCTCCCGAGTTACACTAGCTTACTTTAATTAACACAGTTCACTTTAGATTACACCCAAGGCTTCGTTATCCCTAATCCCGCCTTTAAACCCGCAATTATAGATTCCTCTAATAATCTAGGAGTGGTGTTGTTCAACAATAACCTAAATATGCACTCTTTTCCAAGTTATGCACACTAAATAGGCACAGCTAATTGAGGATCCTGTCAATTAACTACAACAAACACGAAGTTGAACAAATAGAGATTAAGCTAGCAATTTGTATTCACATAAACAAGAAGTTCATCATCCAATAGGTTCCATCAAAACCTTAGACAAGAGATTTAGCTACTCATGGCTATGGGAAAATAAACTAGAATAGAATTCATCATAAAAATCAAAAGAAAAGAAGAAAGATGTTTGGAGCAATCTCTCACAATAGTTTCCCTTGCAAACGTATTCTCAAAATCAATACATGCCTCATTTGGGAGAAGTCTAATGTTTTAAGTAGGGTTTAGGTCTAAAAAATCTCGTTTTTACACTTTGACCCCTGAAGTTTTCGTCGCCTGCCGCGGTTCTGCCGCAGAACCGCGGCCAATCAAACTTATAACTGTTAGCTAATTTTGGCTAGATAAAGCTAAAAAGTACACAAGCAGGGTGAAAAACAAGAAAAATAAGCGCTGGGGTTGTAAGAAAAGGCAAATTAGATTTTGTAAGCGTATATTCTAATTTGTACTATATCAAGTTGGAGAGTTTATTAAATTAGTTGTATCCATTCAGCAATATGACTACTGAGCTATCTTATTCTTTGTTAAATATAAACTAAGACTAAAAAAACGCGATACTTATTTGAATCTTTTGTATGAAGCAACTTGAACTGTTTTTCTTTCAATGATTATTTTGTTACATGTTTTACCTTGGCTTACCTACTTGGAAAACTAGAACAAATTTCTATCTAATGCCTAATCGTCACGTGCGGAAGATGCTTCTTATCAGTGAGCATTCGACTTTCTAATTTTAATTTTTTTTTCAAGTTTTTTTGTTTCCCAAAATTACAGCTCATGAATTTGAATATTAGCTAGGTGTACTGCCCTGACATTTCCTTCTCCAGTTATTGAAATGTCTGTGTTTTACTTTGAGAAATGCTTACATGAACAAATACAGTGAACAAGGGCCGGTAAATGGACGGGGCGGATCGCATATGAGACCGGTTGAAAACGGATAATGAAAAATGGATAAATTATCTGATCCGATTCATATTTAATATGAATAAAAAAGGGGTTACATGGACCATGACTTCGTAAATATGATCACTTTTAGATGAATTCTTAGTCTCCTAAACTTGAGGAACCCCCAATTTAAGGTTTTACAAATATAAAAGTTAAACCCATTAATAATCTATTTTCTAAATGGATACTATGATTTTTATCCATATTTGACCCGTTTTTAAAAAGATTATTATCTAACCTATTTTTTAGTGGATAATATGATTGGTTAACTGTTTTCTTTTAGTCATTTTGCCACCACTACAGTGAACTAAAATCAAGAAATGTAAAGGAAAGAAAAATTACCAAATGATAATTTTGTGGTTACTATGACTGTATGACTTCTCTAAACCATGAAAGATAGCTCGGTGCACAAATTATCCCATCTTCACATGGGTCCGAAGAAGGGTTCCACCCCCAAGGGATGTGATATAGACAGTCTACTCTAATACAAGTTGTTTGGCTCAAAAGTTAAGAATGTACTTTGTAAGCTTGAAAACAATCGAAAATATGAAAGAGTAAATCGTGATCAAATATAATAGACCTAGAGATGTAAGAATGATGTTATTGTTGTAGATCTAATATTGTAAGATGATATTATGAACTCAAGAGAAGATGTTCGTTAGAGATAGAGATAGAGAGAGAGTAGGAGAAAATAGATAGAGAGAGAGTAGGAGAAAATAAGAGAGTTGTATTATTCAAAAATAACATTGATGCCTTATTACATTGGGAAGATCCTCATTATATAGGGAAAGGCCTTCCTTGAAATAATAATTAAAAAAATTCAAAAAGTGGGCCTACCCTTCGGCGTAGAGACGTACACTTACTGGGCCTACCCTTCGACGTAGAGACGTATAAGACCAAATTTGTCCCCATACAGTTAGTCCCTCCGCTCGTTGGAGGCGTATCCAGTAGACGTCTTCAATAGGTGGAAATACAGACCTCGTCTTTAGAAAATTTTGGCCTTACTATGGGGGCGATGACGTGAGTGAGGGGAAATATATGGCATCGTTAAGCCGTCGACGCGTGGCCCCCTTTGTGAAATAACGTCATTGCCCGCATGCATCATAATTATACTTGCTCCCGAGGCGGTTCAGGGGCTGATGTGATGCTTTAGTTTCCCACGCCCATTTTGAATCATGCCTCTTTGATTTCCATGCATCCTAACCCTATAAATAGGAGGAAGGTTCAATCTATTTTATCTTTCGAACCTTTGAACTTTTTCTGCTTCCTATTTCATCTTTCTCTCTAGTAACTGCTATCTTGTGCGAGGCCCTTCCATTTCTTTTGAAACCACACTTCCTATCGTTAGAGCTTTGTTTCACATAGAAAATATCATGACAAAACGTGGACAAATTAGTAAAAAGGCCAAGGGTAATATCTCGTCTAGGGTTCCACCATTTTCCGGTGGTGAAAAGGAAAAGGCAGAGAAGGCCCTTGTTCCTCTTAGTATAGACAACGTCCTCCCCAAGGAGATACATGTTCGTAGGGATTTTCCAACGAAATGCCTAGCCCTTCCCTGGGAGCACAATGATTTATTAAGATCCAACTTGGATGAACTTCGAGAGACGTACCATATTTCGGGCCACGTGGAAATAGTGCCGGCCGAGACGGACTATGCCAATGTGCATCGGCCTGGGTACTGCACACTCTATGAGTAATTGTTCTTGATCGGTTACAGTCTCCCAATTTATCCCCCTGATGGAGGAGCTTTGTCTTTTGTACAATGTGTGCCCGACTCAGCTCACTCTCTACACTTTGAAGGTGTGTCGTATTATGACTACCTATGCGGCCAGGGCTGAGTGCAGCGTCTCGGTCCACCACCTCTTACAGTTATTCAGCCCCGGTTACCTGAGAGGTACCATGCTGCAGCTGAAAAGTCGCGGCACAAGGGGCTTGGTTGTTAAAGCCGACGACAAGACTAACCGCCTCTTTTGGCTTAAATTCTTCTACATCAGGATGGAGCACCTGGTGTCGAACTCCGAAGGGTTCCCAAAAAGATGGAATCCAGAATGTAAGTTTTTTTACTTGTAGAATTTCAGGACTGTTTGCGATTTTGACCGTACGACCATCATGATTTCTTTTGCTTTCCCCCTTTTTGCAGCGAGGGCTTATCCACCTTGGTTCATTGAAAATATTAGGTCGTGGGTGGAGAGAATGATTCCATATGCGGAGGAATGCCGCACCTGGGCTGCATTTCGTGAACGATACGGCCCGTCAGGTAACTCTTTGATTATGGTTTGGGGGGTTTCCTTAAGTTTCGTTACCTGACTTTTTCGTGTTGGCAGGTCGGAGCGCCCCCAAGAAGAAGAAGAAGAGTGTCGTTACCTCGCGTGGGGCGAGGACTGACTTTGAAGACGAATACGTACCTTGTGGCTCGCCCAGTGACGGCATTCCGGAGGTTCCTCAACCTGAGGTAGCGCCCGTGGCTGCGTCCACAAGTGAAGCAACTCCTTCACCGCCATCCCCACGGCCTGTGGAGGATACTTTCGAGGGTGAGGAGCCACCGGAAAGGAAAAGACGCCAGTTGATGACTGGAAAAGGGTATAGCCACAGAAGATGAGGGGGCGAGTGAACCCCGTCGGGAGTCAAGGCCAATTTTATTGGCCGATGTCATCCGTTCTGGGAGGTCGACTTCCCAAGGGAGGGCATTTCCTGACGCCACTCCAGCGCATGTTCCGGAGGGTGGCTCGTCGGATGCCACTGAAGAAGCGGGTGATAGTGAGAGGGTGGACCCTGAGGTCGCCCCCGCGGATGCAGATGCACTAACGAGAGGTCCAGCCCGCGTGGGGATGATGGCTGGTGGATCTAACCGCCGAATTCTGATTCCAGGCGAGTACAACCTGTTGCAACACAACAAGCAGGCCATAGAGGATATGAACCTGCTATGTGCGGTCGCTGAGCGCGAGATGTTAAAAGGTGTTAGCGACGGGGATTTATCTCGGAGGGTTGCTGGCACAGCCTTGCAGGTATATTTCGATTTTCTTCATGTATCGTAAAGTGAACTTTGGTTCATACTGACTTGCCTTTTCTCTTTTTCCTCTTCTTTAGACTCTCATTTTGGAGATAGAGAGGGGCCAGCGAGCGCAAAGGAAGGCCGCCACCTTTAACAAGGTATTAAAGAAGTATCAGCGATGTCGTGCCAAGCATCAAGCACTGGCGGACCTACTCAAACAGGACCCGCAATTTCGGGGTTTTCGTGAGGGCTTGGAGCAATCGGAGGCCCAATTAAAGCGAAGGGTAGTTGAGCTAGAGTAAGTCGATGACCAGATGATGGCCGCTTTGGATCAAAATATTGAACTAGAGACTCTTCTCCAGTCAAAGGAAGATGAACTGGAGGTTGGCCGTGGGGTAGCGGCGGAAGCTGCTGATTTGCGAGCCAAGGTCGCTGCCTTGACCGCCGAGCTTAATATCAAGGCAGTTGAAGTTGAGGCACTTAAGCAGACTGTTGTGTCCAGGCCCGATGAGGGTGTGCATGGCAAGGCGCGGGAGATGTGGGTGTACGTCGAAGCTAAGCTTGTCGTGTTCGAGGAATTCTTAGCTGCAGGCCGAGCTACTGAGGCAGAGGTTCAGGATCAGCGGCGTAAAGCTCAGGTCGCCCATGAAGTTTGCGGGTATAGTTTTGATTCCCCAAACTAGGCGGGCTATACTTCTGAAGACGTTAACCGTCTAGGCTCCGGGTCCTGGATCTCAGCAACTTATCAAGCCGGGGGCGGCGAACGAAACGACGGACCAACGGGGGGTGGTAGACGGGATGGTAGAGCACCTTAGGACTTGTAGTCACTTTGTTTTGCTATTTTTGGATATGTAAATGGGTCCTGTTGTACATGTATTTTTTGATGATAATGGAAGTTATACTTTTGTTGTTACTCTCTTCTTTTTGTGTCTTTTATTTTTGGTATCTCGTCTCCGCATAGTGGATGCTTGCTTGTTTGTAAGGTTCTTTAGTGTGCTTCCCGAATGTTGCTTGTGTTATCTGTCGATAGGAAGCGACTTTAATTAATAGTGACGTTGCTTCGTCTGCTACTTACGTGCCTTGCGCCGTAATCGATAGGGGTGGCGACCGTTGACGATGGCAGCCTTAGCCGTAATATTGTCGATGGCCTTAGCCATGTATGTAACTTTGACCGTCGTCGAGTTGCTCGTTTGTTGTAGTCGAACTGGGACAACTTACTGACGACGATGGCTTTAGCCTTTTGTATGTTTGGGGGCGGCCTTGGCCATATACATAACTTCGACTGTCTTTGAGATACTTCGTTTGTCGTAGTCAAGCTGGGTCGAATTATTGACGACGGTGGCCTTAGCCATTTACACGTTGGAAATGGCCTTGGCCATGTACGTGACTTTGACTGTCGTCGAGTTACTTCGTTTGTCGTAGTCAAGCTAGGTCGACTTATTGACGACGATGGCCTTAGCCATTTACACGTTGGAGATGGCCTTGGCCATATACGTGACTTCGACTGTCGTCGAGTTACTTCATTTGTCTCAGTCGAGCTGGGTCGACTTATTGACGACGGTAGCCTTAGCCATTTACATGTTGGAGATGGCCTTGGCCATATACGTGACTTCGACTGTTGTCGAGTTACTTCGTTTGTCGCAGTTGAGCTGGGTCGACTTATTGACAACGGTGGCCTTAGCCATTTACACGTTGGAGATGGCCTTAGCCATTCATACATTAGAGATGGCCTTAGTCGTTCATACATTGGAGATGGTCGTAGCCGTTCATTTATTGGAGTTGGCCGTAGCCGTTCATACATTGGCGATGGCCTTAGCCGTTCATACATTGGAGATAGTCGTAGCCGTTCATATATTTGAGATGGTCGTAGCCGTTCATACATTAGAGATGGCCGTAGCCGTTCATACATTGGCGATCATACTAGTCCAGTCCTTTTGTCATGCCAGTCAGGAGGGCGTATGGAGTGGCTGGTGTGATAAACTTGTTTCGTAAGTATCCCCAGGTGTCCTCTCTGCCGCCACGTTAAAAACCTCTCCGAGAAAACCCAATTGGAACAAAACTCGGGTAAGGGAAAAAGAGTGCGACTGGGGAAGCGCCTTTCAGAAATGGAAATACTTGAGGTGGGCGACGTTCCAATTGTTTTGGAGCGTTTTTCCTTCCATTGTCTCTAATTGAAATGCCCCTTTATTTGATGATGCTGTGATTTTGTGGTGCCCAGTTTTCCTTCGCTTGGGTCTTTTGACGCCAACGTTTTGGCTTTAAGGACGTAGTCACCCACTTTGAGTGGTCGTATTTTGGCCCTCTTGTTATAGTACCTTTTGACTTGTTGTTTCTGGTGCACCATTCTTATGTGGACCATTCCTCTTCTTTCCTTGGCCTCATCGAGGTCTTGAAGTTTGTTCATGTCGTTCTCTGCTCCGCTTGTATGGGAATACCTCAAGCTTGGTTCACCAACTTCGACCGGTATGATTGCGTCGGTTCCGTAGACCAGTGAGTATGGTGTTTCTCCTGTAGAGGATTTCGGCGTGGTCTGGTGTGCCCATAAAACTTCCGGTAGTAGCTCAGGCCATAGCCCTTTGGCGTCCTTGAGCTTCTTCTTCAGTATGTTTAGTATCGTTTTGTTGGACGACTCTACTTGTACGTTGGTGGAGGGGTGGTATGGCGTGGAGAGTATTCGCTTAATATGCCATTTGTCGAAGAACTCTGTTATCTTCTGGCTGATGAACTATCCTCCGTTGTCGCAGGTGATTTCGTTGGGGATGCCGAAGTGGCAGATGATATTTTTCCATATAAAAGCGATGACTTTCTGTTCGCGTATTTGGGCGTACGCACCTGCTTCCACCCACTTGGAAAAATAGTCAATTAAAACTAATAGAAATCGTACCTTTCCTCGTCCTGCTGGTAGCAGACCGAATATGTCCATTCCCCATTTGATGAAAGGTCATGTGGAAGTGACTGAGTGGAGAGGCTCTCCTAGTTGGTGTATCATGGGGGCGTACTTTTGGCATTGTTCGCATCGGCGGACATATTCCGCTACGTCTTTTTTCATAGTTGGCCAATAGTAGCAGGCACGTATTAAGTAGCGCACGAGGGAGCGGTTGCCTGTGTGGGCGCCGCAGTGACCTTCGTTTACTTCTTCGAGTGTTGGCGTCGTTTGGTGCGGCTCTAGCCACTTGGCCAGGGGTCCGACAAAAGTCCTTTTGTAGAGCTCGTGGTTTATCAGGCAATACCGGGCGGCCTGTACGTGGAGCTTCTTGGTTTCTTTTTTGTTAGGTGGGAGTATTCCATCCTGCAAATAGGACACAAACTGGTTGCGCCAGTCCCAAGTCAAATTTAAGGAGAGTACCTCAGTATGATCAATAGTTGAGTGAAGGAGGGTGACTACATTTTTTTTGTCGAAGTTTTTAGTGGCTGCGGCTAGTTTTGCTAGGCCGTTTGCCCCAGCGTTCCGCGCCCTCGGAACCTGTTCGAAGCAGCACTCGTCGAGCTCAGTCATTAATATGTGGATTTCTAACTAGTACTTTTGCAATCTCTACTCATTGATTTGCTAAGTCCCAGTGACCTAGTTCACCACGAGTTGGGAGTTGCAATGAAGAATGAGTCGTCGAGCTCCATACTTGATGGCTAGTTTTATACCTGCAATAACAGCCTCGTACTCGACCTCGTTGTTAGTCATCTCGGGGCATCGTATGGACTGGTAAATTATTTCACCCGTGGGGACCTCGAGAACGAGTCCTAGTCCCGATCCCGAGGCATTAGCAGCGTCGTCAGTGTAAAGAGCCCATAGGTCGGTGTTGGAGGGGGCACGATATGCCTCTTGTTCTGCCTCTTGCAGTATCTCTACACTGAAATCGGCTACAAAGTCGGCGAGTACTTGCAGCTTGATGGCAGTTTTCGGGAGATACGAGATATCGTGCTTGCTGATCTCTATGGCCCATCTGGCGAGCCTACCTGATATACGAGATAGCGGTTATTTGCCCTGTCAGCTTTTGCACCTGTTTTTTGCTGTTCAGCATTTAAGGTATTGCGTCTATCGCCTTGATCTGATCTGGGTTGACCTCGATACCTTGTTGTGATAAGAGAAATCCTAAGAATTTCCCCGAGGCTACACCGAAGGCGCATTTCTCAGGGTTCAATTTTATCCCTTACCTCCTCAATATTCCGAAGGCTTCCTTCAGGTGGCCGATGTGATCCTCTTTTCTTATCGACTTCACCAGCATATCGTCGATATAGACCTCCATAGTATTACTGAGTTGCTTCTTGAACATCTTGGTGACTAGTCTCTGGTACGTAGCCCCTACATTTTTGAGCCCGAAGGGCATTACCTTGCAGTAGTAAGTCCCTTGATGGGTGATGAAAGTCGTCTTCTCCTGATCCTCTTCGGACATCATGATTTGATTGTAGCCGGAGTAGGCACCTAGGAAGCTCAACAGCTCATGTCCTGCGGTGGCGTCAATCAATTGGTCGATGTGAGGTAGTGGGAATGAATCCTTCAGGCACGCTTTGTTCAGATCGGTAAAATCTACGCACATTCTCCATTTCCCATTTTTCTTTTAGACCATGACGACTTTGGCGACCCATTGGGGGTACTTTGATTCCCTGATGGAGCCGTTGGCGAGTAGTTTGTCTACTTCTTTGCTGATCGCTTCATTGATTGCGGCATTGAATTTCCTTCTTATTTGCCGTACAAGCGGATGTAATGGATCGACGTTCAGCTTATGGGTGGCGATGTCTTACGGAATCCCCGGCATATCTGAAAGGGAGAAGGAAAATAGATCTGCATGGTTAGTTAGGAATTCAAGATACTTACTTGGGTTGGCGAGGCCGTGGCCAATGTAGGCTTTCTTTGCTGGGTCGGTGTCGTCCAATTGGACTGGGTCGAGATCTTCGACTGTTGCTTTACAGGCTTCTACGACGTCAGGATCTCTAATAGCGTCCGCTGTGGGGTCGACTTTAGTCCCCTACACGGCTAATTGCTATGCCTCCGCGCTCACCCTTTTCAGTTGTTGGGTGTGGGCGCAATCTTGAGCTATTTTGTAGTATTCCTGGGCAGTGCGTGGCTCTCCCCTAATGCTGAATACTTCCCATGGGGTAGGGAATTTGATCACTTGGTAAAGGCTTGAAGGAACTGCTCGCATGGCGTGTATCCACGGGAATCCTATGATGACGTTGTATGCCGTTTCTTGGTTCATCACGTGGAAAGTTGTTTCCAACGTGACTCCTCCCGCTAAGACGGACAATGTTATTTCTCCGGATGTTTGTTCCACTGCATTGCTGAAACTAGTTAGTGTTATGCAGCGTAGTATTAAACTATCCTCGAGTCCCATTTGAGCAAGAACCCTTGGGTGGATAATACAGGTGCCACTTCCGTCGTCGATCATGACTCTTTTAACATCTAGCGATACGCAAAGTAATAACTAAAGCATCATAGTGAGGGAAAGACAAACCGTCGGCATCAGACTTATCGAATGTGATACTATCTTCGAAGTCGTCATACCGTTCATGGGAGATGGTCCGCTTTAGTATGTGTGTGTTGGCGAATTTGACGTGATTGATCACTAAGTCGTCGCTGCCTTCGACGATCATGTTTATCGTTCGTGTTGGGGAAGGCGGCTTTGGCAGCCCGCGGGGTTGTTCCCGTCTGCGTGGAAAATTGATTTTCCCTTTGTCATTGAGTAATTCCCTCAGGTTTCCCTGGTTCAGCATTCTGACCACTTCTTGCCGTAGGCCTATGCAGTCTTCGGTTTTGTCTCCCCGTTCCTGGTAGAACTCATATAGGGCATTTGATTTCCTTGTGGTAGGGTCCGATTTCATCTTCTGCGGCCACTGCACCTTGGTGCCTAGCTTCTCCGGTGCATATACTATTTCTAGAGAAGACACACAAAAGTTATATGCGGATAATAAGGGAGGTGTACCTTTTTCGCTTCGGAGTGGGGCGACGTGGCGCTGTAACGCGTCCGTATGTCTGGATGGAGGATGGGAGGATCTTGTGTATGGTTGATTCTGGTCTCTCTTAGAGTATGAGAGTTGTTCTCGTCGTCCTTCGTTGCGTCGATCTCTCTTGGTTTCTGAGAGTATCGCCATTAGCTGTTGAGTTGGCCCATTGAGATCATCCTCGTCCGCTCGTACCTCGGCGCAATAGGCGTTGTGGATTTCCTCCCATGTGGTAGGGGGATATTTCATGAGGCGGCTCAATAGCTTCTTGGTCGTCCTCGAACCATCCCTGCTTAGCGAGTTCTGGAAAGCGGCGACCGCCATACTTGCCGATACATTTGGCAGATTCATCCTTACCTTGTTAAACTTGGCTAGGAAGTCCCTGAGCCCTTCTCCTGTTGTTTGTCTGACGGTGAAGATGTCGTTGACCCTTGCTTCCGCTTTCTTCGCACCCGCATGGGCGGTGACGAACTTATCTGCCATTTCCTCGAATGTTGATATTACCTTAGCTGGTAACTGAGAGTACCATGTCAAGGCCCCTCCTGTCAACGTCTCGCCAAACTTCTTCAGCAACACCGACTGTACCTGTTCTTTTGATAGGTTGTTGCCCTTCACAGCAGTGACGTAGTGGATCAGATAGTCCTCGGGATCGGTGGTTCCGTCGTACACCCTCAAGTAGGGAGGCATCTTGAAGGTCTTCGGGATAGAGTAAGGGGCAACTTCTTCAGTATATGGTTGTTCTACGAACCTTCCCACGTCACGTTTCTGTAGCAACTTGGGAGCTCCAGGGATCTTGTTGATCCTCTCCTGGTGTTCCTTCATTTGGTCGCTGAGTGCCTTGTTTTCGTTTTCCATTTCTTCCATCTTCTTTAGGATAGCTGTTAGCGTACCTTCGCTGATTTGTGCCTCGATGGGTTGGTTATTTACTTGTGTAACCTTAGGTTCGCCCATGGCAGCGGTGGTGTTTACTGTCGGT